>SNQJ01S0093500.1:0-22382 GCA_010110895.2 Picea sitchensis
AGACATTAATATCTGATTAATAATTATTTCCTTTTAGATAGTAATAGAATCTAGGGTATGACATCTCAAGCCTTGAACTTATGTTTATCGAATCCTTCTATCTCACCTTAAAGTTGGGCATCCTTAGATGATATTCTCAACTTTTCCTGGTTTAATTATAAGGTGGTTTTTTGTATGAATATCATTTAACTTAATTCCATTATGGTTACACTACTCTGATACCATTCACATGTCATCCTGGGTAACTTAATGTTCAATGCATACTGACTTGAGGCACATCATCGAAACATATCATTAATAGATTTTCTTTAATTGGATGTTGTGACGAATTTATATTTTTGTAACCCTTAACTTTTCCGTCAAATGATTAAAATAAAATTTGAACTTGCATCTTGGCCTCCATTTGGGAAGCCCTTAGATTGAACTTAACTGTTAGTTGGTGGATTATTGCGCCTTGGCTTATGTCATTTCCAGATGGATTTTATGTAAAGTTGCGCTTGTGGTTTTTATGTAATGTATGATGGTTAAAGAGTCTTCGAATCTCTTGCGTAATGGATTGTATGTCATGAAGATAGTTCAAGATATTTATATTCCTCAGTGCATTGTAATCATTGTAGAGTGTGATCAGTTGCAAAATTAGATATCTTTATGCCTTGTAATAAAAAGGCTTGGGTACTCTTGCACAATAGATGATGGGGATGCATGCTCGCTTAGATTCAAGCATGAATTTAATGTATGGAATGATGGTTTTAGATGTTAGAATATCTATTTTAATTAGTTTACTCTTGATTTATGGTTAAAACTTAGTTATCTCGTGTGGGCCTGAAAAATAAAGGTATTGAATAATGTATTGCATAATGTTTAGATTTTTCAACTTCTGCAAATTGAAAATTGAAAGTATGAAGGGTTATTGGTTAATACTTCTTGCACCATGTAATTTTACTGTAATTTGATGAATTATTTAACCACACGCCTGGAAGTTAAGTAGATTTGTTGCACCCTTAAATTAAATGAGTGGATTATTGTGCCTTGGCTTATGTCATTGCTAGATATATTTTAGCATTTAAATTCTCTCGCACCATGGAATTTTATGTTACATGTGATGGGTTATTAGAATGATTTTGCACCTAGTTGATCGTTGATGATGTTCTTTTTTTATTAGCCGTCTTGGACTTGATTGTGTCAGATAGGATGTAGACACCTCCTTGTTCCTCAGAAAAGTCGTCAACCTTGAGACCTTAAATGGTCAAAATCGATGGGAACCTGGGCTTCAACATTGCTTATGTGTCCTGGAGGTCCTAACATTGCAGGGTAGGATGGGTGGATAGTCGTTTTTAATTTCCGTCTGATTGATTATTGTATGTTACATCCAACTGCATGATGTGCTAGTATGATAGGTCGTTATGTTTGTTGTTCCCTGAATTGCATTTGTTGAGTTCATCGTCGATTTTCAATGATTGATTGTATTGTCATTATTAATTTCCTACATAAAAGAAAAAAAAAATGTGTTCATTATGGTTTCTTGTTTTCTAACGACGGGGATCATTACATATGGTATCAGAGTCAGTTCGACCCACGACTTGGGATCACTACAACTTCCATTGACTGGATACTTGATTATAAATGTCGCTAATTAAAATTGATTTGTATTCGTGACAGCTAGTGGGGAGTGATTTGTGATAGTGCATGTAATGTAGTTAGGAGGGCGTGGAGAACAGCGAGGTGCTAGGGGAGAGGCGCTGACTGTGCATCCACTTGGGGAGTAACCCTAGGGAGGCGAACAAGTTATGACGAGGAACAAATAGTTGGTGATGGTTGGGTTGGGGAGTCCTTTGAAGCATGTGTGAGGCAGCGTCAGTTGTTTGGATAGAGATGAGGTTAGGGCACCTATACCCATGAGGGTCCACAATGCACCTCAATAAGTATTGGCAACGTTCACATATAGCTCGGGAAGGTCAAGTTTCCATATTTTTTGGGTGCCATGGATGATGCAGCCGCTGAGGCATTGTTGGATAATATGGCAATGTGATTTTCACTTTGGTTCCTATACCTTCCAACATGAAGAAGGTCGCGTGGAGAAATTTCAACTTTAAAGGGCTCTTTATGGCGGAAGATGCTCATCGCCAATTGGTATGGTCATCGAAAATGTGTCATGGGTGTTGTAGGAAAATCTCCTTATGGATAGGTAGATTTCCTCAAAGATGAACCACAAGCTCTAAGATGAAAGATGATTAACGTGGACACTGAATCCCTTTCAAATCTATACAAACTAATGCGTAGGGAGGAAGGAGAATAGAAGTACTTTTTATCAATGTTCGATGCGTGGCAGAATTAGAGGGCTCGATCTTTTAGAAACAATGATTAGGGTCTGTGGACAAATAAGGGTACAGCCACTTCCTATATTGATATTAGCTTGAAAACAGATCTATCTATCATTGATAAGTTCATGTGAAATCAGAAACAAACTAGAAAGAAAAAGGCCAAGAATGTATGTATATTAATATGAGAGAATAAACAACAATGCACCCCACAAGTATTAGATCTTGAATGTGACACTTAGGTCAAGTCCCCTTTGTCTAACCCTTGCTCGAAGATCCATGACACGGATGATAGCAGCTTCATCGATCAATCTCCTTTAGTTGACTATGTGTTTCTATGAGATCATGGGTTTCATGCTAACAACTCTTTCCCTTTCCACCATCATAGAGCCTTCTTAAATAGGTTAAGAGAGGCTTAACCTCTTGAGGTATTATCTTTAGAGGCCAGGTTGAGGAAATCCCTCTGGTATGGATCTTACGGTTGAACCCAGCTAATTGAGTACAACTACATTTCCAACTTGAAAGATCCTTTACTTATTATCCTCAGCAGACCAACCAACGCCCATATTAGACCGCGCTCCTCAAAGGGGCATTTAGAACTATACTTGCTTCTATGAGGGCTCAAAGAGTGCCTCCACTCAGGATGAATTGGCAGCTCTATGAAGAGAATGGTTTGTTGTTATAACTCTCCTTGATAGCTTATGGGGGGCGTCAACACTCCTGAGGGAGGTATATGGGAGCACTCTCCTTCAAAACCTTTGTTTAAGAGCTCCTTTTAGGTGGTAAGAGTTCCTTGACTTAGGTTAATCATTCTCCCTCCTCAAAATCAAAATTAATAAAGGAATTATTCTAAATGTCTCCTTGGTGTCATCATCTTGGAAATACTTTTTATTTAAGGCACTTGTAGATATTACTAGCACTACGTGATTAGAGAGGAACATCACGACACTTAGGACACTTATCGAAGTGAGCAATATTAGGATGTGTAACAAATTTCCCCAAAAAGTATGAAGTTAGAAGATCTGAACTGATAAGCGGAAATGCTTTGTAAACTTTCAAACAAGGGTATAGACGCAGAGAACCTGACATAAGTTGTACACAAACATCCAACAAGTGTCATGACATATTTCAAAACCCAAAGGCAGGCATACCTATGCTTGGGTGATCGAATACAAGATATAGCCACCATAAAATACACTGCGGTCCATAATTATATTCGCTTGAAAGGTAGCCACTGAGGGATACAATGTGGATATATGCTGATGACACAGATGATCATAGAGACTACCGCAGTGGATCTGAGATGACAAGAACGTGTGACCAATTACAAAATTGGATCTATGTAGCAGGTGTTATGCATCATTTTGTCCGAAGAGCATAAACCCATAACCTAAGCAAAGTATATATCAAAGTGATCATAACCGGGGATGTACTACAGAGATCCCAATGTGGGTACAATTCTAACCATGTGAATAGATGTCATAATAATACAACATGGCATAAACCCTTGATTCTTGGTGATAAGGTGTAAGCGTTAACAAGCGCGAGGAGATCACCATTAATGTCAATGATTCCCAAGGTACCTAGTACATTCAACGAATGTGAATGGATGAGATAGGTCGAACATCTGTCGAATCATTTGATCAGAGATCAATAATATAAACCTCTTGTCGAGATGTGAGAAGGCACGCCATTTGAGGCATGCGGAGTCCCCAAAAGTACTAACTAGTTTCTAATCTGGTTCATGGATAATGTGTTGAGGATTGACATAAACCAGGCTGCATTCCCGAAGGAGGAGACGCCAGTGTATCCCCATCAATGACATGAAACATACATAGAGATATAGTGGCGGTCGAATAGACATGAATGAGCATGGATTTGACAAGATATTTGGGATGGATATGAGGTCGAGGTGGATACTTCCCTTGAACACTAAAGGCACAACAACAAAACATGGCCACGTGGAACAAAACTTGATGATGTAGTGGATCTTATGACTTGGCATTCGGGTGATCCAAAGGTGAAAAGCTCAAAGGATTGGCTGTCCTGAGGTTGATGGGTTATAATGCATGGCAATAGTGCCATGTTCCAAGGCGACTCTAAGAATTGCTAGAAGGTGTTCTCAAGAGATCGCTTGGCTTTCTTCTTTCAAATTTCCCCCATCGGATGACGAGGTACCTCTTTTTTATTTGTAGGCCGAGGAGGATAACACATGCTTGATGCCAACTCACCTTGTTAGAAGTTCCTCTTCCTTTGTTTAGCAAACCAAAAGAAGTAAGGGATCGATCCCATATGGGCTGTCGTTGTGTGCTTTAACGAGTCCAATGACAAAAAACTCGAAGGTTTTTGGAGTTATAGAGTTTGGAAAAACACCCAAAAGAGAACTTTCTTAGTTCATTTTTTGTAACAATAGTCTTGTGAGGCAGAAAAAGAGATAAACTATCGTTCGAAAGACACCCTTTCCAACCCTTTTAATGAGTGTGAAAGAATCAAAGGTCACTCACGACAATCTTTTCATATTTGAAGTCCGAAAAGAGTTTAAAGATGACTCTAGGGGGGGTTCCTTTTGTGTGTCCATGTGGAGTCTAAAAAGAGATAAAAGTCTACACAGTGCGTTCTCATATTTTCGAGCGAGCGAACCAGAGAGACTATACTCATGAGTGCGACAATTAAATAACTCATCGAGGCGCAGGAAGCACGTGATGTCAAAACTACAGACCAGGGGTTTAGTGAAGCCATAATATTTTTAGAGAAACCCATAAATGACTAAACCTTATGAAAAATGGAATTTATAAATAGCGATACAATGAAAATTCCATTTACCATTTCTTTTTGCCACCAGTTTTGGAGTGGTGGAGATTCTCATTTGAAGTGGATCTTGTTCACTTGATACGAGCTTCGGTTTATCGTTTCTCTTAATACCGTTTGGACTAGGTAGATCTTCATCTCTCCTTCTTTCAATTATATGGTTTAATATTCATTCATTTTAGCAACATTTAATTCAAAAATGAAGCGCTCACGTTGCTAAAAGGATCAAATCGTCTATTAAAAGCAGAAGAAAAAAAGGATTCTTTACAAGAAAACGTTTTAGAATGATGACCAAGATGACAATGCCTCAATACCCAAGTGGATGGGTCATTTTTGTCAAAAAACCCATAATAAATTCGCACATATGCTTATGACCATAGGAAAAATCGTTTTTCATTTAAGAGCGTTTTTGTTGTGTGATGGACATTGAATGGCTAAGAGAAAGCATGATGATTATAAAAGAGGGTGTGGTATATTTAAAGAATGTGGGCATTAGGTCCCGTGTTTTTTAAATTGCTTTAAGAAATTGCCGAGTGTAAAATATTAAAATAATAGAAATTCTTTTTTTGTTTTGTAGGTGACTTCAGCTACCATGATCGAGTGGAAAGAATGAGAGCATGATATTGATGACTTGGCTGCCTTGTGGAGTCCTCGCACATGGTCCGCATTGCGAGCTTGTGGCTTTCTAAAATTCTTCAAATTGCAAAAAATGAAGAAGGATATTTTGTTGCTTGAGCATATGATTGGTCTTTGGGATGTCATGGAACATGGATTCTGTATTGGCACACAACTTCTGACCATCGAGGTGGAAGAGCGTGTATTATTGATTAGCCTCTTGAAGAGGGGTTCCCATATCTTTTACCAGGAAGAGGGCGCTACCCAAGCAAGTGGACATGTATCTAGCACGCCACTGTATCCCAGGAGCAAGATTTGTAGGGGGTAGAATCCCTATCAGGATATCGAGGAATACCCCTCCAGATCCATTTTGTTTTGCCATTACAAGCGACGGGTAGTACTGGTGCACATCGGCATCGAGATAAGTAGGTGGCTTATGGTGTACGGTGTTTAGGAACCAACATTCAGGCGGAGTCTTGAGGGGTTCCTTGATGTGAGCAGGTTTGCTTGATGGGATGGGACAAAATAGTTGATTCTGACTCTTTTGGTCTCATTTTTCTGTTAGAAGCATCCCTAGATCACGACCTCGGATAGCATTTGGCGATTGAAACTAGTGGGCCGAACCACGGATGGAGAGGTGGAATAGTCGTCTCAGAAATTTGTGGCGGTCGGTTTACATTTCAGTGATTTCTTTGCTTGGTTGAGGCAGAAGTTCCTCTGGATCGAGGACTTACCCTATGCCGATGTAGACTTCCAAGGTGATCCAGACTTGATTCTTCCTAAAGGTTCTCAACGGGGGAACATAGGTAAGAAGTAATTTTTTTTTTTTTCTTTTAAGTTTTAATGTATATATATTTTGGGTATATAGAAGAGTTTTAAAATATGTATTGTTTTCAACATCTTGGAACAAGGGGCGATTAACTCGTGATATCACAGAGTACCAAGGCGTCGTGGGGGTGTTACGGGCATGGCAGTCAGGAATTGCAGGTGATAGGTCTCCCAGGGAGGTTGAGAGGAACCTCCGAGGCCTCAGGTAGGCATTCTCCTCTATGGAGGAGAAGTGCCTTTACATATCTGAGGCACATTGTGGGAGTGCCATAGAATGTCAATTCTCTGCTGAGATGCGTAGTGTGTGTGGTGATATGTTACTCTGAGCACAATGCGGTGTAGAGAGATTAGAGTCTCTCTAGTGATGATATTTTTTGTCAGGTGATGTTGTATGGGTTTAAAGACCAACATTTTCTCTTCTACATACTTTTTGATGTAAATCTCAAAACATTCCGATCATTCCATATATATATATATATATATATATATATATATATATATATATATATATATATATATATACTCACGGTTAGAGTTTTCACGGTGCAAATGATTTGTACGCTTGTGATGTGATGTGTTTAATTTCATTTATGTACAATTTTCTTTCCACATAAATCTTATATATTGGGAGAATCTCTTGATCCATGATGTAATTAGCTAACGAATACGAAACACTATTAAGTTCTCTTGGAATATTGTCTACCTTATTCAATATTAATCAAACATTAAGATTTGAGATAGCGAACTTGTAGGTGGAGACTTAGCAGGATAGGATTATGGATAGTGTAGATATGGTTAAGTTGATAGACCATGAGTTGGGAGTCTAAGTAAGCAATGACACGAGAGATACCTAGGGAGCAGGCTTGGGTCAACAGTCCAATAACAACATGATATTTTGTCCTTATTAGTCCAACTTTGGTCTAAATACATATGAACTCATCACCTACGTCAAATTGGTAAATGACCCATGCTATGAAAGCAATGTTCTGGGTATGTCGACTAACACCATCCACAATTGAAAAGATAGGAAAGGAAGACATCATTTGCACCACGAAAAGAAACACAAAACCACCTGCAGTCATAGTGGCAGGGGAAAAGATTCGAGCACGTGAAATAAACAGACACACCAAACTAAATACAATAATGCAATTGCACATCTTCCGGGTAATCTAAGCATGGTACTTTTTAAGGTAAAGAAACTTCATTACTAGGACTCTCTAGGAAATTCATCATGTCTACTAACTTCGTGGAATTACTCTATGTAGAACCGCGCTTCCTGATGTAAGGGCCATGCCAAGGTTCTAACTTACCTGTCCCCGATTTGTCATGAGCTTGGTCATAGATGAGGACTAAGTCTCCTTCTGCAAAGGCTCGAGGTTGGGTGGATTTTTCATATTGACTCTTAGTTTGTTTCTGATGTGCCTCATTGATTAGAGTAGCATCGCGACGTGTTTTTTCCAGTTTGGTTAGATATAAGAAGCGTTCTTCTTCAACAAAAGTATGGGGTAGGAGTTCTACTTTAAGTTTGAGTGATGGAATCTCACACTCGATTGGTAGAGCGACTTCAATGCCATATACCAAATGGAAAGGAGTAAATCCAGTTAAGGTTTTCAGTCGCGATAAACTGATGAGAAAAGTTGTAGATTCCGCGATGTCTTGTTTTCCCCTACCATACATTGAATCATGGTTTTAGGACTTTATTGATGGCCTCAACTTTTCGATTGGCGAGGGATAGTAGGGATGAGTTTTCATGGAAGAAAACCAACTTGACATGCGGTTAAGCTCACTGCTCATCATCTAGTTCTTGAAGTGTGCACCATGATGAGTGACAATGGTGTGGTACACCAAAACAAGTTATGATATGGTGAAAAGGAACAAAGGCATGAATGCGACCATCATTGGTGAGCATAGCCTCAACCCATTTGGTAAAATTAGTCAACGGCGGCAGTGCTCTCGCCGTGCCCGACTGGAGTAGGCTTACAACTACATGAAATGATACCCACTTGGTGAAAGTAGATGGCGATAATGGGGAATTGCAACACGGTAGAGGTGGAGTGCGTGCCTTCTTATTGCAAAGACTTTAGCGGGGTGGGCATTTTTTGACGACCTCGATGAAATCTTTGAAAATCGAGGGCCAAAGTAGCCGACATGTAGGATTTTTTTTGGCTGTGGCCATACCAGAAAGGTAACCGCCACAGGAACCTAGGTGACAATCGTTCAAAACACATTCAACCTCCTCATGATGGGACAGCCATTGAAGGACAGATGTGGATACTGCAGTACAAGGTCAATCTGCCGATGATAAGATACTGACGGGGGAATTGGTGATGAATACGCCGGTACTCTTCCACGAGAAATGTTAGAGTGGAAGTGTTGGGTTTGGAGGTAAAGGATGATGTCTCCGTACCAAGGATCAAGGTGTTATAATGAGGAACATAGATTCATCAGGGAGGGATCTCTAGGTTCGATGTCTTCCTCGTGCCGATGAGGAAACCTGGATAAGCTCTGTAGTACGAGGAGATTACAGCTTTGGACTTGTAAATTCAATACTCCAATTCCTGATGGATGACGATCCATTTAGAATACTTGCCCCCAAATACTTGACGTGTCAAGACGTGGTACCATAGGGTTAGCGTCCACTTATCACCATGGTGGTGCATAATAATAAGATGTAATAAGCGGAATCTACGGACAGCGATGGTTTCAGACTAGTTTCTCTACGTGCGAATGTCGGTTCGAACCCGGATAGACTCTTGCTAGATAATAGATCACATGTGTTCCTCACCGTTAAGGGTCTTCTTGAACTAACACCATGCAATGGTGGAAGTGGGCTTGACCAGTAAAGGATGTAGTCCTCTGTATACTCTGGAGGGTGTAACAAAGGTGAGTGGGTCAAAGCGTGCTTGAGAAAGTTGAATGACCGTTGAGCGGCATCATACCAGATGAAAGGGACATCTTTTCGCAGTAGTCGCATAAATCCTTTAGTTATCTCGTCATAGTTGTAAATGAAACAGCGTAGGAAGTTTTCTTTGCCTTGCATACTTTGGAGTTGGGTTAAATTGGTAGGTGCGGGTAAGGCTAGAATGACCTTAATATTTAAGGGATCCACCATGATCACGTCTTTAGAATGATAAGCAGAGTCGATTGGATTCGATGTAAAATGTCACTTATGTGGGTTCAAGCCCGGATCTGGTAGAAGCGGAGCATCGAAAAATAGCGATAAGTGATCAACTTATGATCGGATCGATTGGGCGAAGTGGTCCGAGGAGTAAGTCATAAAGTGGGCTTCTAGGATATACTTGATAATAGATGGAAGCGTCACGACATGGCTGTGGAAAGTAGCACGACATTTTGAGACGAAAGGTATCTTTTCGATAGGCAAAAGTTCCCCATGGGCGGATAAAGGCTATCTTATGTTGATAAGTAGGTAAGATTTCAATCTAGTTAACCAGAAAATCCATCCATGAAGAGATTACACTCAGCACAATTATCGATGATTTGATAGTGCGATGGGGCATGGGGTGTTGTCCTTTGAAGAATTTGTTGAGATCTAGTTGTCAACACAAACATGGATGGTCCCTTGTTTTTGGCAACCAGAAAAAGGTTGGAGACCCATTCTGTCGAGGCGAGTAGATAAAACCGATTTTAAAGTTTTAAACTACCTTTATAAGCCTAGCGATTTTGTTTAGGATGAATTGGGATTTTTCTGTCGAACAGGTTTTGCACCGAGGTAAGTCTTGATTTCATGCAAAACGATTGATGGATCGATCCATGACATTTCATAGCAGCTCAGTGAATAAAATCTGAGAATTATTTAATAGTGTAAAGAACCGCTTCTTGGTGTCTTGATGCCTGAGGTTAATGTTTTCCACAACGCCTTATTTGATCGAAATGTCGATAACGATGGTAGTAGAGATGTTACCCATATTCCCCTCCGAGAGAGTATCTTGTGTGAGGATAGGATATTTTGGAGCATCGATAACGTGGGAAGACTGAGTGTATGTCTTGGTGAATTTCTTCGAGAGGCGGAAGAAAAGAGGATCGTTGATGGTTATCATCCCGAGGTAGATCATCGATACTAAGCATTTCCATAATAGATTCGTGAGAAGGAAAATATGGGAAATGTAATGTCCCGATTCTGAACAATAGGGAATCCAAACATGAGGGCATTGAGTAGGCATTGGGTGCCAATAAATGTGGGTTGTTGAGGAGGGAGAGGCAAATTGAATAGCTCGTGAATGTCGGCCTCGGTTGAAATTTAAAGTGGCATGGGTAATCCTTGAGCACATTTAATTCCAAAGGACTATGTTCAATCCAAGGGTCAGATGATTTTAAGGATTGATAAGGCATAGTCAGGATCATATTATTGACAAGCAACTGATATGATTTGTAGTCGGTGGAAGTGGTGTAAGGTACCCATGAGGCTAGAAGATTTCAACAAGCCAACACCAAGCGCTTTCATACATAACCGGGTGGTCTCCCAAAAAGGAATGTTGTTGGTGGCGAGGGGACCTTGGCCATTCGGTGTCGCGAGAAGTGGGATTGTCGATGGTGACAATTTTCCTTGATGGGGAAATTGTACATCAAAACAGGCCAAGCGGCCAGTCATAGCACAAAACCAAATTATTCCAATTAGTAGGTTGTAATCAAGGGGGCATCGACCACCTCGACATCGATGGTAATGGTTTGCCCACCTAAGCGAATGGCTAAGGTTGTAAAGTCCATGTGGATAGAAACCTCATCCATATTGTAACATCGTGGGGAGTTTGTTAAGAGGCGGGTGATTTTAAGCCTTTGTGAAATAGAAGACATGGGTGGAGGCTCCCTCATCCAACATGGTTCGGTGAGTTTGTTGATTGTGAACAACAACATTGGTTTGAAAACTAATTGGTGGGTGAGTCGTGGTTGATGATCATCCGGATTAAGCGTGAGGTTATTTGATGACTCAATATTGAAAGCGCCGATAGCATTTAGAAATTCGTTGGTTGGGACGGTGTTGTAGAACTTCCAAAGCAAACTTAGGGCAGCAAGTGAACTAGGATTTGGTAGATTTTCGGATAGGTGCTCTTAGAATTAAGATGGAGTCACCACCGAGGTTTATCAATGCAGAAGTGGCTCAGGATGGAAGCACAGCGAGATGGAGGACTAATGGAAGATGATAATAAGATTACGATGCAGAACCATTGGTAATCTTCGACTTATCGGTTTAAGCGGCATGTCATATGTCAGTCGCGGTGGTTAAATTAATCTCGTTAAACATGTAAATGTGGGAACTTGTGGAGGCCTCATCATGGGATTGGTTTAGAGCGCCTACCCGGTGAGGTTTGAAAACAAAAGATTGTTGTGGAAAAGGTTGAGTAAACCCAACGGGTTGTGAATTTCCTAAAAAGTTTGGCCACGTCATGCGATGGTCTCAAAGTGTAGTGATCGTCACCCTGTGGAAATGAGACCGCGAGAATTTCGATTTAGTTATTGGTTTTCGGCTGACGAGGGGTTTGGTTGATTTTTTGGTTGTTCATTGTTATTTTTTCTTTGGTTTATTTCTCACTTTCTTGCCCTTTAGAGTTTGTTGTGAAGTTGATTGAATACATTCACCCTCGAGACTTGAGTTTGAGGGGGTAGAAGGTGTGATCCATTTGGAAAAGCGCCGAAGAGACATTGAGTTGTTCGGTCCGGTAAGAGATGGAGTGGGTTTTGGCCAAGCCAATAAATCCATCGTGCAAAGGTGGTGATGGTTTGGATGGGTCATTAGTGCCATGGGTAGCATTTGGTATGTCATACGAGTGCCAAACTATATGAGTAAACCAAGTCTAAGTATTGAGCTGGAGCAATAGCTTCTTCCTCAATGACTACACCACCCATGGAAACATCACAGAGTGATGCAGGGCGTAATGATTTAGTGAACCATTCCACTAACAATTGGTGAGGAATAGTAGC
Organism: Picea sitchensis; assembly: GCA_010110895.2. NCBI lineage: Eukaryota > Viridiplantae > Streptophyta > Pinopsida > Pinales > Pinaceae > Picea > Picea sitchensis. The sequence goes on from SNQJ01S0093500.1 coordinate 12,507, forward strand.
TTTGATTATCATACGTCGTTGTCTCCGTTCATGAATATGGGAGATGTGGAAGTTGTACGATGAAGGGAGATTGATAGTTGATACGGAGTCATTCGAATGGGTAGTTGGAAGATAATGTGAGGGAAGGACATGGCGAGAGAAGTTGAAATCATTGAAAAAGGAGCGCGTGGTAGTTCGTTATACCATTTTTCTACATAACGTAGAATTATTTCATTAGAAAAGAAAGGCCTTGAAGCGATATAGAATCATCCATGAGGGAGTTGGATGAACACGACAAATGAAAAGTCATCGGCGTGGTTGTTTGGATATTCTCGGGTTTCGTCGAATTTTGGGATATAAGAAGGAAGTTTAGATGGAATATTTGGCCAAACCGGAGAATGATAGATGGGATCGTTTGTTAACTGAGACAAATCTGGAAGATTCAGGGTAGCTAGAAAAGGTAGTTGTAAGTTAATCTGTGGAATTATCTTTGACGGTGTGGCATGGGGATCTGGAATTAGGGTCATCACGAATGGGTTATGGGGATAATTGTAACTAGTGGGCCCTCTTATATAAGGTTGGTTTTGACCAAGGTACAACAATATTTGAGGTGTTTTGGGAAACAATAATGCGGCGGAGGATAACGAGATGGGTTTTGAGGATTATCGCTAGATTTGGCATTTGTCCATAAAGGGGTTGTTGTGGAGTCTGAACATTCTGTCCTGTGAAGTGTGGGTTTCCTGGAAAAGGGGTATTCCATGGATTAGGTGTGGCGGACACATTTTGTCCATCTACGGTTGATGGTAGGCTCGGTTGAGGCACTGACATGAGGGTGTCCTCCAAATGGAATTTGTCCTCAGATGGGAGGATGCCCTGACGGTGGATTTCCGAGATTTGAGGGAGCCGGTTTATAAATGGTAGGTACCCGATGAATGGATTAAGACCACCAAAGTAGTCCCTCAGGGTTGTTGGATGGGTATGGAATTTTTGGCACTTAACGGGTAGTAGTGGCGGTGGAAAAATTCATTGATGTTGTACCAAAATGGGTATTGATGTAGGTCTTGGTATTCTTGTGGCGTGCCAATAGCGACTGACTGGCTCCATTCTGGGTGGGAATAGTGAATTAGTGTTACTGGCGTGCCAATAGCAGCTTGGCTAACCACCGCATTACCGGTGGGAATAGTCGGAATGTGAGGGACCATAGTGGAATGGGCCGTCTAGAGAGGAAAAGTATCCCTTGGGCGAACGGACAATGTGTTCGGACCAACGAACGGTGTGGCCGTAAAAACGGTAGTATCGGTAAAATGGTTTAAAGGTACGGTGTAGGAGATAGGTGCGTCGACACCTACTCCCACTCCATAAAGGTCCCGCACCATGCATGGTGGACTTCGAACAATTACTGTGGTCCAAAAGGGGTCATTGGCTAAAGGGTTTGAACGAGACCCAGTTGGAATGTTAGAAGGATTGACGACGACAAATTCACCAACCGAATTGAGTTGGAGAACACGTCGTTCATATCCCTCCAGAAAGAAAAAATATTTCAGAGACTCTGAAACAATTTGAAAATTTTCTAAAGTAGTGGGAACTTCTTCTTGGGAAGTTGTAGTGTCTTGAACCTAGCTCTGTTGAGGATATTCCTCCATAGAATGAGGGGGTAAAGGCATATTCCCTTCCATATTTTCTGGAGGAAGTCCCTGCAGCCTCCACGAACGGTTTGGAGGTCGATGTTGGTGAAAAAGAGTCGACGGAAGAGATCTATGGCCAACTACCGAAAAGAAACAACATATGCTAATAGAATCTAAGAATCACAGCCAAGCAAACATGACCTTCTTTCAATGACCGTACTAGTTGGTGATGAAATCCAACGTTGCGTGATCAAGTCAAGAAGGGGTGAGGATATGGTGGAACAGTTACAATGATGACCTTCTTAACGGACTTACGCCTTGGTGCAAGCTTCCACGCAGTAATTGTGGATTTACCCTCCAAGGAGCCCGAGTGAGTTTGACCAATGTCTGCTCTAGGTACAGTGAGACGTCCCTTCACTGTCACCTTGTGTAAGACCCTAAATATTATGGCCGCTAAGGTTACCAATTCATAGTTAGCCCCTGGGTGGGTACAGTCAACAGTCTAATCCGAACGTACGGGCAGGGTATCGAGCCCGAAATCAACTAAAAGGATTCCATGAAGTAATTGTGGATTTACCTTTAAGCGATCCCCATAATACGGTCTGACCACTACAATCAGTCAAACCACGGAGGGATAATCTTTGTAGCTCGCCTGAATGCGACCTCATGCGTAACCCTTGTGTGAGAGGGGGATCCCAGGCAGACTTATATGACAACTGGATTTGACTCTCCCTAACTCAGGATGCTAATGTTTGTTTTGGAAAATTTGGAGAGTTATGCTCACAGCCTAATCCAAAGTACTAAGCCTAGTCTATTGTTGGTGGAGGATCCTAGAAAAGAAAATGTTCTAGATAACTTTTAATTAGCGTTCATTTTATAGTTGTTCTTTACTCAAAAGAGGTGCATGGAAGTGAAACGGATGGAATTATGACTCAGTCCCAAAAATGCATCAAAGATGATAAGCAGTCATTTCTTTTCGAGGAACATCTATCTAAGGGAGAGAGAGAGTTCTTTTCACTAGCAAGCACTAATTAGGAATGTCCTCAAACAAATTTTCTTCAAATCAAATCCGATGTGGTGCTAAAACTTTTGAAAATACCTTCTAATACACAAAATCAATCATGAAGATGTCTCTTTATTGTTTGTGTGTGAATAACGATTGATTCAAAACAATGCTCGTCTTGCTAATTATCTTTTTGGATCAATGAAAATCAGATCAACACAAGCAGGAATTGTACAAACAATACACCCTCTCATTGTGATCAAAACAAGAAGCGAAAGAAAAGAAAAAATCAAAGAAAAATCAAGAACTTCACACCAAAAGAAATGTCAAAGAACAATGACCTTGACTAAGATCAAATGAAAAGATCCGTAGGCTTCTGATGTCCTTCACCAGAGTTTTTCTCCCAGTCAAAAAAGGAGAGAACAAAAATGCATTGGTTTTAAACTCCCAACAACAGAAAAACTCAAAAACAATAGTGAAGAAGGTTGCAAGATCTAAACAGTAAGGTGTTTGTTCTTAAAAAAGGAAAACGTCAAAGTTGAAAAGGAAGAAGCATTGACTCACAAGGAGACTCAGCAAGTGAAAACATAGGCAAAACCCTGAAAAGAGCAATTCTGGAAAGTTTTGGGTCAAAAGAGGGCTGGCACTCTGTTGTAAAGGACAAGGATCATTATAGCGCACTGTGTAAGGCACTCGGGGAGCGATGGCTCTCTGTTAACATAGGCACAGAGGTGCCAGGTTAAAAAATCTCCTAAAATGTCAAAAAAAAATAAAAATTACAGTCCAGTCTCGTCAATCAAGCTGAGTGCAATGGGGTAGGGAGTCAATCAGCTCATGAAATAAATCAAAAAGGGGTGAACCAAGTCTGAAAACAATCAAGGGGTAAGACAAGGTCTATGAGGAGAAATCAAAACAAACAGTTTCGATTTGAGGACTCCCCAGTGGAGTCGCCAGTTTCTGTTGTAGGAAAATCTCCCTGTGGACAGGTAGATTTCCTCAAAGAGCTAGACCCTAAACTCTAATACAGAAAGTGCTTAATGTGGAAACTGACTTCCTTTCAAATCTATACAAAATAATGCATGAGGAGGAAGGAGAACAGAAGTACCTTTTTATCGACTTTTGTCCCTGCACGCTCCGAGTTGAGTTCCAATCTTTCGCTCCTCGATAGGCCCTATAGAAAAAAAATTACAACCACTTCCTACTCTATTGATATTAGCTTGAAAACAGATCTATCTATCAACGATAAGTTCATGTAGGATCAGACACAAACTTGAAAGAAACGGTCCAAGCATGTCATATTAATGAGAATAACGACATCAATACTTACAATAGTAGATGCGAATGCGACAACTTCGTCAAGTCCCCTTTGTCTAACCCTTGCTCGAAATATCCATGACCTGGATGATAGAAGCTTCATTGATCACTCTCCTTTAGTTGACTGTGTGTTTCCTATGAGATCATAGGTTTCATGCTAGCAATTCTTTTCCCTTTCCACCATCATAGAGCCTGCTTAAATAGGTTAAGAGAGGCTTAACCTCTTGAGGTATATTTAGGGTAGGTTGAGGAAATCCATCCTCGGATCAGGGATCTTCTGGTTGAACCAAGAATTCGAATGCAAATTCCTTCCAAACTTTAAAGATCCTTCCCTTATTCTCCTCAACAGGCCAACCACTGCCTAGATTCGACAACGCTCCTTCAAAAGGGGCATCGGGGCGCTATAACGCTCCCTAGGAGGCTCAAGGGGAGCGCTAACACTCCAAGGATGGGTAGCACTCTTGCAGAGAAGTGGTTTGTTGTTATAACGCTCCCCAATAGCTTGTGGGGGAGTGTCAGTGGTCCTAAGGCTGATGTAGGGGAGCGCTCTCCTTCAAAACCTTTGTTTAAGAGATCCTTTAAGGTGGTAAGAGTTCCTTGACTTTAGTTAATCATTCTCCCTCCTCCAAATCAAGTGTCTGAGGTATTCTAAATGTCTCCTTGGTGTCGTCATCATGGCAGTATGCGTTGTTTTATGTTTGCGACACTTGTGAATGACATGCGACACTTGCGACAGTTAAGAGGAACATGCGACACTTATCGAGGTGAGAAATATTGAGGTGTAACAATGGGAACTATTGGAGGAATGGTTACATGAGAGGTATAAGTTTGAGTAATTCATTGAGCATAAGCTCAATGAGTTCAATTCCTTGTGACAGGGAAGTTGTACGGTGCTCCAGTATGAGGCCCATTTTATGGAGCTTCTTTAGTATGCTCCACACCTAAATACCGAGAGACTTAAGGGAAACAAGTTTTTTTTTGGCTTTAATGTCACCATTCATGAAAAAATGAGGATTCATATGCCTCAAACCTTGCATGATGTTGTTCAGAAGGCCCTCATAGCATAGGAGGAGCTCATAAGTGAAGGTCAAAGCAGGAATTCAACAAGACCGATAGGACCGACAACATCTGGTGCACAGCAGCATCAAACACTGGTTAGGCATGCACCAGGGTATCAAGGAACTCTGAGAGGATCCACCTTCACAATACCTCAGCTACCATCTCCTCAACAATAGACTCCTTACACAAGACCACAGAAGAAGCAGCAATGTCGACCGCAACAACAACAGTTTAGGCATGTTCAGCAGAACAAATCAGGGTTCCAGGCCGGTGGGCCATCATGTTTTACTTCAGGTACCGGGAGTAATGGACCAAAGATAGGGTGTTGGACATGTGGAGAGAGCCACATTACTAGTGTGACTGCCGAGTTGAGAGGACCAAAGAATCTGTATCATCCAGACCCACTATCATGGGAGATTTAGGCAAGGCTCGTCGAATTCATGTGGCGATTTATAATCACAAGGAAGAGCACCAACCTATTGTAATCGAGATGTTAGATATTTTCATTGACTATACCCTTAGTATTTTGATAGATCCTAGTGCTACAAAGAGTTTTATTTCTGGTGCAGCATTAAAAATAATTAAGGTAAAGGTAGTCGAACAAGACAAGTTTAGCTTTGTATAAATGGCATCGAAAGTCAAACAGAATGTTAGAGGGAAGGTTACATGATGTACCCTTAACCTAGGGGAGTTTGTCATTAGGGACAACCTGTATGTCACAATATTAGGGTCTTATGATGTCATGATCAATATGGACTGGTTGGAATCACATAAGGTGATACTCAACTGTAAGACGAGACGATTGAGCTTGGTCGATGATGAGGGACAGAGACATGTGATTGCAGGTAGGAACCAAGGAGCTTCCCTAAGGTTCAAATATTCCCTATAGCTACAGAAGAGCATGCGCAAGGGATGTCAGCTATATGTGATCCTTGCATTAAATGAAAAAGGTGTGGAGGAAGTGTTATAACAAGATTTACCTCACCATATGAAATCTTACACAAAATTCCTTTTTCCATTTCCCCATGCAGGCTTATCATCCATGTTTGTAAAATACATAGCTAAAAATAAATATTTTTCCACATCTATGCATCTTGCCTACTATACACCATGCATATATGCAAGATGCTCCACTAAAACCCGTGTACATCGAAATATGTGCCAGAAAATGAAAATTAATGTCGGGTTTCCATGTCATGACATGGGATCTATGATCCTTGGCCTTCCATATACTGGAAGCATTCTGAATCGACCTTTCAATTCGATTTTGAAAGATCTAAATGGGCCAATTCTGAGTTATGGAAAGAGGAGAAAAAATTCAACTTTGAGAGAAAAGTTACTCTGGAGGAATTATTTACTTCATATTGAGTCTGCATCCCTTTGTCCTTTAAGTATGAACACAATATTCAACCCCCAACCTCTTCCCTTATTGATTGAGAACCTCATTGTTTCTCTCTTATGATCTTTCCTTTGGTGGAGGATATAAGTGGTGGAGGATCAGCTGGAAGCAACTTAGTTTCTTGGTTCTGAACCGTGCCGACACAAAAGTGTGTAACATTTTCACTTATGTTAATCATCTATTAATAGAAATACTCTTTTCACGTCCAATTGATATATTGAAAATATTTGAATTATTATTCCATGGGTGTATTTTTCAAGTTTATTAATGGATTATGCTATTGAATCTACTAGCATTATATAATATCACCACATGCTTTCTTTTTTTGGTTGTTGAGGACTAGTTGCAGGTATATTTCTTTGGGTCAAGTGCTCAATGATGGATTTCATTGAATGTCTGGATGAGGTAGGCCTTTTATCTTGTCTTTCTAGCATATTTGTTTTCATAGAATACTTGATAAGAGAGATGATTTCTGCAGTCATTTCCATTTGTTGTGGTTTACCGTATCCATAGAGAGATTTTCCTCATAACATAATTGAAGACCATACTGGGGATTGAATCTTGTTTTTTAGGGTTTGGAGTACTTTTCTCCTTAGATTTCTCTCCTTCCTATTGTGTTTCTTGTCATATCATTTTTTTCATAGCATACTTGAGAAGAGAGTTGATTTTTGTAGCCATTTTTGTCTATTGTGGTTTACCCTAGCCATAGAGAGATTTTCCTCGTAACAGAATTGACGACCATATTGGGGATTGAATCTTCTTTCTTAGTGTTTGGAGTACTTTTATCCTTAGATTTATCTCATTCCTATTGTGTTTCTTGTCATATCATTGCTTGAAAACCTCTGTTCACTATGGGTCTATGTTTTCATCCTTCTCCCTTTCATGGCCTTATTTTTTAAACATATATGCACTTTTTTCCTTAACAGTCGTGTATATACACAGGCTTTCCCTCTGCAAGTTTCATACATACACTTTGTTTCCTTGAACAATCATGTACATCATCTTTCCTTGCTTTTTTTCTTGGTCTAGTAGTTTCTCGGTGGGGTTTGATGTTTGTTGAGCCTTCTTGGGTCTCTGTAGTGCCTGTTAAGTGCTTGTGGGATGACAAGAAACCTATCTTTGGTTGAATTTTTGGGTGGAGTCTTTCTCATCATCTTTTCATTTTGATTATCCTTGTCCATTGAGCTGGGTGTTTTGCTTCTTGATATCCTTCTTGAGTTATCTCTTTCTATACACAGTAGAGTTTATATATCAAGTTGCTTTTCGGTCCATGCATTTTCATTTTTATTATATTGAAAATACAAAAAAATAGGCATTTTTCATTTCTTGGAATTTTGGTCTCTTGAGTCCTTGTCATTAGCTTAGTTCATGTAATGAAATATTGCATTTTTACTTCAAAATTGCAAAGTCGAAATTGAAAATTGCATTGGTTTTAAGAAGCATATCATTCATTGAAAGTTAAAGTTAGGACTCTGCATTATTTTCATATTTAGTTTTCTTGCAGAGTCATAACATCATGAGTTTCACTACCATGACTTTTTGAGTAATCACGGCCACTAAAATTAACGCTATAATTTAAAATTGAGTAGTCACGATTTTATTTTCTAGGGTTCCCAAACTAGCTTAGGATTTAGTGCCTTGGAATAGGGTTTTGTGAGTAAAATTCTCCAAGGAAATTAAATCAACATATGTGTCTGAGAAAGGGAGTGGAGAAGTCCATTGTATAGTTGGTAATATTAGGAGGCTCCACTCACACTGGAGTTAATCACAAGGTCTCATGAGGTTGGTTGAAAGGATATCCCCCCGATACCTTCTTAGCGTCAAAGATATTTTTGGGGATCTATTCATATCTAGGGATCCTGCTAGTTCCTTTACCTCCATGAGAGGTGATACTTTCAAGGTTTTGGGCTTTGCTACCCTGCCCATATGATGGACCTGACTTACGACTGCTCACATGTGCATCAGTTATACAATGGTTTATTAGTTTCTTGACTTAGGTGCCACATAGGTTACTTGCACGAGTTATTCTGTAGGTACCCTGGGTTAGATAAGGGTCGGACATCACACAACCTTTATGGAGGATTACCTCTTAGGGGGGATTTGACTGATTGGTTGTGAATCCCATGAGGGACCTTATAAATGATTTTTTTACCTTCGATCTTTAGCAGGGAGTCCTAGGCTCCTCTTGGGTGAGACATACATTCTTTAGGTATGGAGGCCACTTTCAACCACTTTACATCGTTTGTTTTCATATTGGCTTCTTGAATTTTTGTGTTCTCTTTGATTACTAGTTGGCCTTAGGATTGATTTTTCATCTTTAGAGTCTTAAGTCATCATGGAGTTGGACCAACATCCCCGCTAGTCACATCGCTTGTTACAGTTACCACTGTATTTCAAATCTTTCCCTTCTAAAAGGTGTAGAGTTATTAGGCATGGTACACACACATCCACTATTCAGACTTGTGATTCTATAAGGATGAGTACTGAACCTAGTCTTCAGAACACTGGGAGCCCTTTGACTCCCACACCCACTATAGTTAATGGCACCCCTTTGACTCATGCAACCACAATGGTTGTAGTGTCGGAGGAACCTATCATTACTATGGTTCGGCCTATAGTGAATTCTCAATATACTACCTTGAACCTTTTTGGGTCTCTTCATCACTCACCAGGCTATAATGTTCAGTCCATCCCTATGGCCTCTAGTCCCTTTTCCTATGGTATGTCAAACTTTACTTCACAATTTTCAAATGCCATCCCAGTTGCTGACCCTAATGATAGCATTAGTCTTGGGGACACTACACCTCCTTGTACTCCATTTTAGTTTGGTGGCTCTCAAATCCCTCAAAAGAATCCTAATATGGGAAGCATTCTTTCTTTTAACCCTGGGTCTAATCCTCTTTCTTATTGGTGGAACAACCAACCTGGTGGACAAGCTTCTTCTCAAGTTATGTCCTACACCCCTACCTCCTCGATGTCGATTCCAACCAATACATTTGGCATGATGAATCCACCTCTATCCTCTGGATTGACACCCGGAGGAGGTCAGTTTCATGCTTTGGGAAACCCCCAACGTGATTCCAATCCGTTTGGGGGAAATTTTTATAAACCCCGGCAAAACATTCCTACTAGAATGATGCCCAACCAACCTTTTATGAATCATCTCAGAGGAGGGCCTTATAATCTCAGACAGGGCCATGGTTCTTACTAGAACCTTGGATGGGTTGTAGTTCCTCAAACGCAATCTTTCCCGGGAGCTTGGGGCTAGATACTGCAACCTTGTCTCCCTTTTCTATCCATGCTTAATATGTCGGACTTGTCTAAGTTGATGAACAACCTAGTGAGTCATGATCCTACATGTTCCCCTGTCCCCACCAATATTCCTTCACACATTTCAAAGTTTGAAGGTAAGAATGGTGAGGATCCTGGTGATCATGTTACTACCTTTCACCTATGGTGCTCCTAAAATTCCCTTAATGATGATTCTATTCGATTAA
>SNQJ01S0093500.1:25288-46936 GCA_010110895.2 Picea sitchensis
TATATATATATATATATATATATATATATATATATATATATTCCCTTTCTTTTCATCTTCAACTTGCTTATCGAGTTTTCCCTTGGTTGGAAGATGTCAATGGAGTCTTCGGTCTACCTAGGACTCATAGATGGAGCAAGTCATCATACACGAAACTTGGCTTCCGTTGCTTGGGTGGTTTAATCAGTCGAGGGTGTACTATTGTCTTCAGGTGCCATATGCCTAGGGCCATCCATGAATAATGTGGCCGAATGTAGTGCCATTATAGAACTTTTTCACGATTCTATCTCACATGGTATTCGCTCTTTATAGGTTCTTCTGGATTCTCATTTAGTAGTATGTCAGTTGAACGACAGTTACCACGTGTGTGATCCTACTTTACTCCGACGATTCCTACGGGTATGTTTTTTAGAATGACAGTTTGATTTTATTACTTATTATCACATTCCTAGGAGTTCTAGTCATGTATCTGAAGCTTATGCTAATTTCGTTTTAGATTGGAATTTGTCACATAATTAAAGAAAATAAAACCATCTCATAAATGTACACATTGTAAAATATAAGTAAAGTTGAAGATCCCTTTTATATATATTTCAAAAAATATGGTGTTTATAGTACAAAATTGGGGCTAATACCCTCAATACATCTACAATTGGTACTACAATATCCATGACATCTACTCCTGTGGCACCAGATGTGTGTCATGGTAACAAAATACATTGTTTGCGAGATGCCGAAAGACTTGTACCCAAAATCTAGGCACACCAACCACCTGTCACTGCATGGCTTTCGACGGATCCTCTACCTGAACCATGGGAATCCTATGAGTCGAATGAGATAGGTTTCCCTTTACATTTTGTAGGACTCTCTCATCTTCTCCTCCTGTTGCCTCATCTACTTAGTTCCTCCATCGATGTCGAAGAATCCCTTCTGGCCATCGCGGACCCACTTCTGTAGTACACAACTGTCTAATTAGTACTTAAGCACCGTTGAAAAATATTTTTGTTCTAATAAACAAAAATACAAAAAAATGAAATATTTAAAAACATTTGACATACTTATGTCCCCGTAGGTGGCCCTTGGTGGGAGTGGCATGTCTGGATACCCTCTGAAGTCCATCCCTGCATTGGGATAATCATCTAGGGTGATGACTTGTCGCTGCCACCAATAGAATAAATACTCCTTATAGGGTGTGGGCACCCTACCTCCCGCCTATCGTCTCATTACCTTAGTCCATTGGGCCATGGATGGATCGTGAGGCCTTGTCGAAAGAATATTGACTCTAGGTCCCAAGCCTAGAACCTGCTCGAAGAAGAAACTGCATAGGATAGAGGTAAACCCAAAATTCCTCTTACTCCCCTATTTTCACTCTGCGAACTAGCTCTTCATATACTACGGGTCTCATGCAATGTACTACATAGAACATGATCAGACTCAATGCCTAGTGAAAAAAGTCCAAACCTGTGACCATAGTCAACATGAGGAAAACAATCTTCAGGATGAGATTGTTTATTGCCTGGATAGGGAGTTAACTCCCCACCTTCGGAGTCCCTGCTATGCAATGGGCGTCTATGTATTTCTCTATTTTCATTCCACTCCATTATCCCCATGATTTKAGGTTTACAACCTCTCCMCRGCGTGATAATCTAGTCAAAAAATAGATATCCTCTAATTCAATCCTCAATGGTTTTCCATCGAGGTTGAAGATTTCACTCTCAKGGTCCAATAACCCACAAGCATATCAAGCAGCCTCACCTGGGCCCTCATCCATTTTAGTGCCCAAAAYTTATATAAGTCACATATATTTAAGGCCATTTGGGCCCTCAGATCTTGATCCACAGTATAATCAACCTCCTCATGCTCTCTTTCTCTCGATTCAAGAACCATCCTGCCAAAGACAAGTCAAAATTTGAGTTATCRTCCATAGAATTCATTGACTGTGTTCTTGTACATGAGCTTATTCACTTACAGTCRTGTATAGGGCTAGGTATATGTGCCTTKTAGTTTGGACAGGYGTGTATAACCCATCGTATACGTGACCCGATAGGAGACATCCCGCGTACACTAAATTTCATAATTTATGCCCTAAATTACTCAAAATTTGGAACCTAATTAAAAATTTTAATCCACTGGAAATGAGGAGGAAGGAAAGAAGAGTTACCTGTTCCAGATGGTTTTTTATTTCATTACCCGATTCTCACACAATCACTAGTTGAATCTCGGAGGTATTTTGCTCGAATTTGCACTATTTGGGTAAAACATCAAAATGGTATAGTAATTTTTGGTTTTGTTACTATTTATAAACAATTTTTACCCACTTTCTATAGCTTTGAGTCATTTTTTTCGCCTAATGGACTAATACAAAGGTGGATTGAGTTGGTTTTTGTAGTTTTCACTAGGGATTCTTTCGGATTTCAACGTTATGTTCATCGTTTGTCACCATGGGAAGGTATTTTCACTACCCAACATATAGGATAGGTATCCATTCCATAATGCATTTTCTCATCATCCTATAACTATCGCTTTTAATGCCTTAAGTACAAACCCATTTCTTGCATCACATAACCTTCCATCTGCTATAAGTCATGTCGTTAGCAAGTGGTGGAGACTTACCAAACATGGGTTCTCTAGTTAGATCCCCTGCTTCATTTGGTGCCCATGTAGAGATGTTTTCCATAGGACGGGGAATCCCTCATAGCTAGTACATGACTTTATTTTGAGCCTCATTTCTCACTCATAAACATGTTTCCTTATATCCCGAGGACTCCCAATCGATTTTAATTTAATCTCTTTTCCAACTCATCTTCAAAAAGGGAAAAGATTTCCAAGTGAACTTGTCTCTTTCACACTCATAAATTGGATTTGAAAGGATGTCTATTTGGCACAAGTTTATCTCTTTTTCAAAGAAAGTAGACTAAAATTCATAAAAAGGGCATTTTTTGGCGTTAAGTTGTGATTTCATCTCATGCCCTTGCTTGTAGTATTAAGCCTATAACTGATTTTCAATTTGTGTTATAAATTGTTTTCCTCAACAATTTTTGCATCCTCAACCAAGCATAGCCTTTTTTATATCCTTCACAATTTGACACCCTATACCTAGGATAGAACATTCCCCCAGGTGTCCATCTCCCGCATACATCTCCTTGCATTGAGCATAGGTACGTTCCATTGTTGGAACTAGTTTTGCTTCCTTGCGACACTTGTTTCCTCCTCTGTATCATAACATTCATTTGTCTATGAAAAACCAAAAACATACGGGTGGGAAAGGAGTATTATCTTGTATTTTCAGTAGTCATGTCGCCATTGAACATAACACAAAGTTATTGAGTCCATTTGTCAACATAATTTTGGGATTAGCATGGCCTTAGGAAGATGAGCTCATTATATAGTCTTCTCTACCGAATGGTTACTCTTCCAGTCCCTATAAAGAATTGAATTGATACCTCGTGCATCTCATGGTTTCATCATTGAGTATATGCTACCAGAGTCTTCCATATTTCTCATGCTCTTATTCAAAGGAAGTATATCAACTTGTGTCGGCCACTCCTCAGAACTCTTGACTTTGTATGTCGGACATATGCTCAGTTTGTCTCAGAGTCACATGATACTATAGTCCTATCATGCACCCTAGTCCTACTTTCATCATTGGTAGGTAACCTTGAACCCACCAGTCGACACTTCATCATTGGTCGTTGAATGGGTGGTTTCCGTTATGTTCGATGAGAAGACATATATTCACACATTGAGATTTGTGTCGTTTCTTGGATTCCATTAGTGTTATTGGTGGTTTCTTCTCCTTTGTCAATAGTTTTCATCATTGGATTCTATTCATAGGGACTTTTTCGTGTACCACTTGCACTTGGCACACACGAAAGATGCACAGGGTCATTGGTTTGTGAACATGTTCTTTGTCCAATTTCCACCAAATCATGAATATCCTTCTTTGTACCTCATGTTAACTGATGAGAGATTCCTTAATGATATCCTTTCAATGGGTCTCCTTCCATTGACTTCAGCTCATTTATTATGGAAACGAGACCTAGAGTCTTATGAGTACCTTGAGGCTTGTAGTAATTAGTGGTAGGTTCTCTCGCCATCGATAGTTGGTAATATATCAATGTATGATAATCAATGGATTCTTCAGGTGTTTGACAACGACTCCTTTATTCACACTTGTAAGAATTTACTATGTGGTTTGATACCTACTTTCATTATCGATAGGTTTTCTCACATTTGTTAACGGTATACCTCAATGACCGATAATCAAACAATGTCTCATTGTGTTTGACCTCAACTCCTTTATTCACATAACGTAGACTTGCACCCTTGGAGGATTGTGTAGAAGACTTGAAGACATCAGTATGTGACCGCAACTTTCCTGAGTTGTTGCTTACTTTTCATTGGACCAGTACCTATATGACTTCAATGATCATGGGAGATCAAATTGTACTCCATTGTATACAAACATCTTCATATTGGTTTTGAGACGGGTTCTTATGGGCCTTGTTCGTGAATATGAGTGCTATTTCCATGTAACCGCATTTGTATTTTCCTATTCATGGCCACAGACACTTGTTTGGTATATTTTCACATGGATATGTAGTGTAATTATGTTGACATCCATCTATGCAAAGTCAATGAAAAATGTAATGTGCAACTAGTTCTTCCAGTTGGTTCCCCATCACTCCACTTCTTGGTTGTTTATAATGTATTTCGGCTATCGCAGATACTCCTCTGACCTCACACATTAGGGGGCATATGTTGTAGAAAGATTTGCCTCACCCTATGAAATATTCAATAGAAGGCATTTTTCCATTTCCCCGTGCAGACTTATCATCCCTGTTTGTAAAATTGAGAGCTAAAAAAAAATATTTTTCTACATGTACGCATCTTACCTACTATACAACATGCATATATGTAGGTTGCTCCACTACATCTCGCATACATTAGGATTTGTGCCATAAAATGAAAATTAATTTCGGGTTTCCATGTCACGATAGGAGATATATGATCCTTGGCCTTCCATATATTGGAAACATTCCATTTTGAAGGCTATAAATGGGCCAATTCCTAGCTATGGAAAGAGGAGAAAGAATTCAACTTTGAGAGAAAAGTTACTCTGTAGGAATTATTTACTTCATATTGAGTCTACATCTCTTTCTCCTTTAAGTCTTAACACAATGTTCATCCCCCAATATCTTCCCTTATTGATTGAGAACCTCATTTTTTCTCTCTTATGAGCTTGACTTTGGTGGAGGATTGAAGTGGTGGAGGCCCAGCTGGAAGGAACTTAGTTTCTCGGTTTCGAACCGTGCCAACATAGAAGTCTGTAACATTTTCACGTTTGTTGATCATATATTAATAGAAATACTCTTTTCCCATCCAATTGATATCTTGCAAATATTTGAATTATTATTCCATGGGAGTATTTGTCATGTTTATTAATTGATTATTCTATTGAATGTGCTAACATTATATAATATCACCATATTCTTTCTTTGATTGGTTGTTTAGGACTAGTTGCAGGTATATTGCTTTGGGTCAAGTGCTGAACGGTGGAATTCATCAAACGTCTGGACGAGGTAGGCCTTTTATCTTGTCTTTCTATCATATTTGTTTTCATATCATACTTGAGAAGAGAGTTGATTTATGAAGTCATTTATGTCTGTTGTGGTTTACCCTAGCCATAGAGATATTTTCCTCGTAACAGGAAGGACTGGAAAACCTTTCGGTAGTACGAGAGTTTGCAGATGTCTTCCGAGAGGAGCTACCAAGGTTTCCACCTAATATGGAGTTGTAATTTACCATCAACCTAAAACCAGGAACTAAACCAATAACAAGAACGCCTTATCGAATGTCGACCCCAGAGTTACAAGAGTTGAAAATGCAACTGAAGGATTTGCTCGACCTGGGACTTAGACGTCCTAGTGTGCGCCTGTTATTTTCATATAGAATAAGGATGGGTCATGGAGACTCTGCATTGAATACCGTCAATTGAATAAGGAAATGATTAAGAATCAATATATGTTGCCAAGGATTGACGATCTGTTTGATCAGATCAAAGGCATGACAATGTTTTTGAATATCGAATTGAGATTGAGGTATCACTAGTTATAGATCAGGGAGGACGAAATCCCTATGACCACCTTTAAGATGAGGTTTGTACATTACAAGTTTACTATTTTACCGTTTGTACTAACTAACGCCCAAGGGGTATTTATGAGATTGATGAACGGGGTGTTCCACAAATACTTAGAAACATTCGTCCAAGTATTCATTGACTATATTTTGATATACTCTCGGACGATGGAGGAGCATGAAGAACACTTGCGCTTGGTACTAAAGTGTCTACTAGAGAATAAATTGTTTGGGAAACTGTCAAAATGCTCATTTTATCAATCAAAGATTCATTATTTAGGGCATGTCATCTCAGGCGAGGGCATCGCGGTGGATCCCGCGAAGGTCGAGGATATTCTGGAATAGCCTACGCCGAAAATTGTCCCATAAGTGCGTAGCTTCATGGGTTTAGTAGGACACTATCGACAATTCGTCAAAGGTTTTTTGAAGATAGAAAATCCGATTATGGAATTGCAGAATAAGAACAAGAAGTTTGTTTGGACCGATAAATGCATAGAAGCGTTTATGAGGCTCAAGGAGATGTTAACGACAACACCGATACTAAAGTTACCTAACATGGACAAGGAATTCTTGGTATGCACTAACGCATCCAAGGAATTATTAGGCGAAATCTTGATGCAAGACAGTCGTGTGATCGCTTACATCTCGAGAAAGTTGAGAAGACATGAGGATAACTATGTGACGCATGATTTGTAGTTGTTAGCCATTGTATATTCCTTGATAGTTTGTAGATTGTAAATGTGTTGAACCTACAAAGAATATATCTAGATAAACAATAATAAACACATTTGCAGAGAGAATTTGAGAAAGAAGAATAAGGAGAGAAAGAATGAAAGAATTCTCATTAACCGTTCTAAATACTAAATAACTTACACATCATATACTATGTATAACTCAATGAGTGTGCACTGGAGGAGAACCAATGCACCATAGTGGTTGTGTAGATTGATATGTACACACACCAATAGTTACAGGAGTGAACTACCACCTAGTCTAGTCTCTCATGTAGTTATGAGAGTGAACTGCCACCTAGTTGAGTTAACTAGTCAACTAGTCTTCAGTTAACTGACTGAACAAAGAGTAGTCATGAGTTAACTCAGTAAATCAAGGTTAATGCACCAGTATGGTGATGATCCCAAGGAAAGTTCACATTAGCTAGTGATGATCCCAATGTTTCATGGTGACAAAACCAATGCAACATCTAAAATCAACTCAACTAGTCAAACTGAAGTGTCAACTGAAAGAGAATATTCTTTGGGTGGAATATTCTCTAGGTGGAATATTCTCCCCTAAAATATAGGAGACTGGATAATGAATAATTATGACTAATAAACAAGGAAAAACCTTAGGAAAAGGAAATATTAGGTGTTTGTGAAGTAACTCCAACACCCCCTTGAACATCACTATGGTGAAAATAAAGAATGGGTCCTAGCAACGAGGCCATGTTAGGTACCCAAATACAAAAGATACACTGAAATAAAGTGAGGAAAGAGGGAAAACCTCATGGGAAAAAATCCCCCTCAAGTTACAATGTATGTAAAAAGAAGAACTATAGTTGCTAGGCAACTGTGTCTGTTGGCACAAGGGCAAACCCAGGGTTCAATGCACCAACAAAACCTTAACTACTGACCCTTACGACAACACCTGCGAAGCAGGAAAAGTCTCACCCGAGGTAGAGGCAGGGGGGGTTACAGGACTCAGGTTTTTGTAACCAAACTGGGACATAGATCTGTGATTACAATTACTTCGCAGAGTAATTAAGAACAACATGCATTATCTTATCATCTTCATTCACATCACATAACAAACCCTAAGGATACATCAGTGCAGTAACAATGACCAAATACACATCACACTTAGCATCATATTCTAGATCTAGCACATTCAACGTAAATAAATCATTAATCATTCCTAGATCTATCTATCATACATAAAAATCAATGCACTAAGAATATTCACAACATAAACATCATAGCACAAAGTAAACCATCAACATGTGATACACGTGCTTCACCCCAGTGTGGGGCTATGTCCACCAACTGTTTCTTCTTCTTTATTAGGCTTCAATCTCTTACATTCATCTACTCCTATGCACTAAGCCACAAATCCAAGCTTCGCACTAGACAGGTGATCTGTGCAATAAGCATCAGATCCACCTTCCCAAAATCAGGTCAAGGCACTAATCCAACTCCTATACTAATAACATATCCTTACATACACAGTCTATTTCACTAAGCAACCCAAAACTTCTTGAACTTAGCATTGCAAGCTATCGAATCCTTTCTACATTACATTCTTACTTATTTATACTTTTACATTTACAAAAGGGCCTAGTCATGGGTAAACCCATGGGACGACATCCCATAAACCCTAATGAACCCCTTTCCTTGTCCACAAATCAAGTTAGATCCCATGATCTTAGCTCCGCCTGGGCGTTCCATCCTCGACTAGGCCTGCCGAAGTCCAAAAAGGTGGTCAAACCTGACCAATGTTTCCTCAAAACTTGGTCAAGGGCCAAACAGGCCCCAAACACTCACTTGTGACTCATCTCGAGTCACTCATATATGGGAAATTTTACTTTGAAGGTATCTATATTAGCTCGAGATGCCCTAACTTACTGCTTTTCCTTAACCTCATGCTCAGCGAGTTGTTGGATCATCTTCTTTGTAATAGGCCCTTCTAGGAATTGTTCCACTGTTGCAACCAGTTGGTCTAGTTGGGAACCTTGTCCTTTGATCTCTTCAAACACCACGTAGGCTTCACCCTGCACTGGTTGTAGCCTCTATGTGACTTCCATTACTCTTCTATGGATGGTAGTAATTTGCTGCTGGACCGTGTGATGTTCCAATAATCTCTTCATTCTCTCGACTGTAGTGAGCAACTTCATTTGCGCGTGAACTATCAGTTCCTGTAGCTGTGATTCCAGGTTCTTCAGCTCTAGATCTTCTGCGAGGCATTCATAACTCTGTGCACTTTTGTTGCTCAACTGCTTGCATTTTGTGGTGAGGGCTTTGATCCTTCCTATTGTGCTCTTAGCGGCTTCCTCCCTCTGATCATGCACTTCCTACGGAGTGCTCAATACTTCTTGAATATCCAACTTTGTTATGCTCACTTGAAGTTGTTGGAAGGCCTCAGTGAGCTTCACCACTTGATCCTTAATTGATTCATGTTCCTCCTATGCCAATCCTGGCACAGAGCGAAGCGATTTCCTCACCGCTTATTTGACCATAGTCTTCTCTACGAGCAACTGGTCTTTTTTTCTCTGTATCTTCTCTTTTTTCTCCTCAAGCATCACATGAAACTCATCCTTTTCATTTTCATAAGAGGTTACACAATACCGTGCAACTTGTAGTTTCTCTAAGACTTCCTCTTTCTCCTTCTTGAAGGATTTTGTATCCTTCTCCTTCTCTTGTTGAAATTTTTGAAGTTGAGCCTCTTTTGCATCTGCTAATATTCTCAATTGGGCGGGCTCATCCCCCAATTACTCAATCTCTAATGAGGGAGGCGTAGTAGGTACTGTGTGGATAACTTGAATAGCTTGTTGTATCTCCTTCAGCTCCTTCTCGACCTTTACATACAACTCTTCCTTCTTTTCTCCATATCTCTGTAAAAGATCTTCGGATTCATCCTCCATCACTCCATGGACTAGACTGATATCATCATTTGTAAGCATAGCCTCTAACTGGGGCTTACTAGCATGGGTATTATTTCTTGTTGAGGGTTTATGTGGAGAAACCTTCCTCTTCTTCGATGTTTCTGTCTCGATAGGGGGATCCTTCGGCGGTGTAGCTTCACCTTCTCCTTGATTTTCTCCTACTTTCCCTCCTACTTCTTGATTTACTTCGTCTCCTCCTCCTCCTACGGGAGATCCAGGTCCACTTTCCTTTGAGGCGTTGTCCTCCTCATTAGTCTTTATGTTCTAAACTTCCTCCTTTTTCATTTTATTCTTTGCACTTGATTGTCCTGAATGATTGAATCGGGTGACCAAGGGGATTCCTATGATGTCAGGGTCAGATATTTCTACATCATCAACTGGTACAAGGAAATCCTTCGTCCACTCCTTCATTATCTTCTCCATGTCTTCATCAATTAGCTTATAGTAAGAATGCAACTCTTCCTTTATTTCATCCCTACGTAGAGTGATATAAATAAAACGTGGATCTATGTGGAACTTAGTTAGTGGTTTGTACTAGTGCAAGGTGCATGGTGTCATGCATGGGAACAACTTAATGGAAACCTTCAGTTTTTGATAGTAGGCATGGAACACTGTGTTCGATTTCCATTTCTTCGCCATTTCTTTGACATGTCATTCGTATACCATAAGCTTGAGAACCTCATGGCCAACGACTCTGAAGGTTCAGTCTCTGGGAAGGTGGATCCCTCTGGAATTTTCCAAGTGATGAATGCAATCAACACAAGTATCCAGATGAAGTGGAGCTCATATCCCCGATCCTATGCTTCATGGTAGTGTTTCTCAATCTCGTTGACGAGGTAGCTTTCCAAATTAATTTGCATCACCTCCACACATTTTCCTGCAAGGTCCACCACGAACCCAGTGACCTATGTGGGGTGAGTCTTTCTTATAATCTTTCCATATATGAGTTGGAAAGTGAGGTGCACTATGCCATCCTTGATAGAAGCTACCTTGTAGCCTCACTTTCCCTTCTCAACTTTGATGTATGCCTCCTTGATGTGCTATTCCAGGGAGTGATCTGAGGTCTTCCTTGGGTAGAACTATTGAGGGTCGGGTCCCTACATGCTCAATCATGTGATCAAGTGGATCAGTGCCAGATCCACAGTAATATGCATGTCAAGCCACATGTATCCACAATGATAGCATGACAAGAGGAGTTTAACACAAGCATTAACCTCTTGATGTCGGAAAAAATGAGGAATCTTCATCATGTTAAGTATCGTGGACTGCATTATCTCCTTTATCCAAGGTTGGGAGACTATGTGAGGCTTATTCCTAGTGGTCTTCATCAAATATCTATGAGGTGTGAGTATGGCATAGTTATTTCTGTCTCCAAGGTTGAAATCAATGTTCTTCAGTAGAGGCATCTGTCCCAACTGACTTCCACTACACATATTCCCTTCGGAATGGACGCGGTGATCAATGTGTACTCAAAGTATCGTGGGATGTTGTTGTGTTTAACTACACCAGTCAAAGGCAGGATATAATCAGGTGAGATCTATGGGATCTGCTTCAAATTAGTAAGATCATCATGATGCTTACTTCGCTTCTCAGTCCCGAGGTTAGTATGGCCTGAACGTCGTCCAGTCGAAGGGGAATCCTATAGTCCCATGTTCGACGACTCATGTATTCCTTCAGACATAGCTTTATCAACCATAAACTTCTTTATAATTTCTTCAACAGACTTCTCTAGTTTAGTGCGCTTGGTCGACATTCTCACTGTTAACAAATAGGTCGGGGTAGGTGAACATATAGCAAGGTAGAAAAAAGCGGTCCCGAAACTGCATTGGATGGGTCAAATAAGTGAGCGACGTAATATATTATTCCAATGGGTAGGAATGCTTCCATCAATGTGAATCTGTCCATTATGGCATGGTCTCAATGTCCCAAATGTGGTCTATTCTCCCATTAATGCATTTCCTTGCCTTTCTGGACAGTCGTTCTAACAGTTAGGGCGCCTCCAA
The DNA here is from genome assembly GCA_010110895.2 of Picea sitchensis. Taxonomy (NCBI): domain Eukaryota; kingdom Viridiplantae; phylum Streptophyta; class Pinopsida; order Pinales; family Pinaceae; genus Picea; species Picea sitchensis. Next base: position 37,085 of record SNQJ01S0093500.1, read on the forward strand.
TGGTCATATAGTTTCATTGAGGTGAAGTCCCATTATGCATGCATAAATTATTCCACCGAGGTTCAGATCATACAAACCTACCTCCTGCGAAGTCTTCCATTTGTTCTCTATAACTTCCTATAGTCTTTCTAAGTTGGCTTTCTTCTTACTGAGCTTCATTTCCTTCTTTCATGTGATCTGAGTCTCTCTAACTGTTTTTGGATTCCTCTTTCCATTCTTATTCCTATCTTCTCCTAGCATAGTAACTTTGCATTGTTGATGTTCTCTCAAAGGTTTCGAAGTTAATATTCCTTCCCTCACCACATCGTAGATCGATAGACTTTCTTCTTGCCTGGATAGGTCCTTTAAACCTTCTTGTGCTCTTTCAACTTCAACAACTAATTCTCTTTCTTTCTATTACTTCAACTCAACTTCTTATTCTTCTATCAGTCGATCTCTTTTTCTAGCTATGAAATCCCTTAGTTCTTTCTTTTTCTTTTCTGTAACTTCTTCCTCTACTTTCCTTCTGATCTGATCTCTTTCAATCCAAATATTTCCTAACAAAAGTGGGAAAGGGACATTGTTCTCAATTAACTTAATGATTTCAAATTCCTCTTCAGTCGATGTTCCATGAATGATAATAGGTACATTAGTAACTCTTCCATATAGGGTTATCATCTTTCCTTTAAACAATCCTATCCTTCCCAATGAAGGTACTATAGTAGGCTTTCCAAAAATTTCCCTAGTGCTTTATGTCATAATATTCACTTGTGCTTCTTCATCCAAGACACAGTCTATGTTGAAGTCTCCTATTCTTGTATCTATGTGCTTTTTTTCTTTCATGATCTCTGGTAAACTGACATCATTGTAATCATTCATCATTTATTTTAGTTGTACTAATGTAGTCTAAACTTTATCTGATTCTTTCCCTTGATGATTCTTTAACATGCTCTTATTTTCTTGACTTCCTTCATAGTTCTCTTGTCTCATGCTCATTTGTTCTACTCTATAAATCATTCTTGGACAATCCTCAACTTCATGACCAACATCTTTACAACAAAGACAAATAGGACCTGCACCATGGAATTCCTTAGAAATATGTCCCAATCTTCTGCAATTATAACATAGTGTCAATCCTCTCTTTCTCTTGTAATTTATCCAACTTCTCCTATACTGTGCACTAGGATCACAGTGTTGGACCTCCAATCTGTAAAAATTCTTTCTAGGTTCCCGCATCCAATTATTAGTCCAAACATTATTTCTATGCATAGGAATAACATATCTTTATCTATTTTTATCAAATTTATTCATATCAACTCTTTCTTCTAACTATACCCTAGCTTTCAGACTAAGACATAATCTATGAAACATAACTAGCTTCATTCTTTCAAAACAAAAATTTCCACTTATCTTACTCTATCAAAGAAGATGGTTTTACCTCTTTCAATATCTTACCTCTCTTCTTCAGATTAGGTTTCTTTCTTATCACAAAGCTTCATGAGTCAAGTAGAGTAATGTGCACTACAGTAGTGGATCTACGCACAAAGCTTCTCTTTTCTTTACTTCAATTCCCAACAATGACAATTTTAGGTCCCAACAACAGAACCATTTGTTGGCACAGGGGAAGACCCAGGGTTTAACGATTTAACAATGCACCAACAAAACTTTAACTACTTTCCCTTATGAAAACACCTGCGAAGCAGGTGAAGTCTCACCCAAGGTAGAGGCAGGGGGGTTACATGACTCAGGTGTCTATAACCAAGCTGGGACATAGATCTGTGATTACAAATACTTCATAGATTACTTAAGAACAACATGCATTAGTTTATCATCTTCATTCACATCGACACAACAAACCCTAAGGATAGATCGACACAACAACAATGACCAAATACACATCGCACTTAACATCATACGTTAGATCTAGCACGTTCAACATAAATAAATCACTAAGCATTCATAGATCTATCTATCATACATAACAATCAATGCAATAAGGAGATTCACAACATACACATCATAGCACAAAGAAAACTATCAACACATGATACACATGGTTCACCCTAGTGTGGGGCTACGTCCACCAACTGCTTCTTCTTATTTATTAGGATTCAATCTCTTACATTCATATTCTTTTGTGCACTGAGCCATAGATCCAAGCTTCACACAGGACATGTGATATGCGCACTAAGCACTAGATCCACCTTCCCAAAATCAGATCAAGGAACAAAGCAAACTCCTCTACTAAGCACAGAGCCTTACATACACAGTATGTTGCACTAAGAAACCCAAAACTACTTTCACTTAGCCTTGCAAGCTATCGACTCCTTTCTACATTACATTCTTACTTATTTATACTTTTACATTTACAAAAGGGCCTAATCATGGGTAAACCCATGGGCCAACATCCCATAAAACCTAATACAAAACCCTAATGAACCCCTTGTTGGGTCCACAAATCAAGTGAGATCACATGATCTCATCTCCGCCTAGGTGCTCCATCTTCGACCAACCTATCGAAGTCCAAAAAGGTGGTCAAACCTGACCAATGTTTCCTCAAAACTTAGTCGAGGGCCAACAATGTCCTTCACTCCAAGACGACTTCGTAGAGAATGGAATTTCTACTCAGTGAAGGTATTGGTGAGGATGTCTGTCATCTATTTTGTTGAAGGAAATAACTGTAAGTTGATGATCCCCTCGTGTACTAAGTATTGGATGTAGTGCATGTGAATCTCGATGTGCTTCGTCCGTTACCTCTGAATTAGATCTCTACAAAACTTCAGAGTGCTCTGGTTGTCACACCAGATGATGATCAACTAATGAAACTAAATGCCCAACTCAGTGAGAAAATGTTGTAGCCACATAGCCTGAATGGTCATGTTAACTACCCGTCTGTAATCTGCCTCGACTGAAGATAGAGAAATGGCATCTTGCTTCTTGTTCGACCAACAGATAGGCCTATAACCAAGACTAAATGAGTAAACAGATGTGGACTTGCGATCAGAGCTATCTCCAGCCCAGTTGGAATCAGTAAACCTGATGAGATCTAATGTAGAGTCATCTTTATAATGAATCCCAAAGGTGATGGTACGATGTATGTATCGAAGGATACACTTTGCAGCCTTCTAATGTAGCTCATGCAACTCCTGCATGAACTTGGAAACTGCACCAAATGCATAGGAGAGGTCTGGTCTAGAGTATGTGAGATACAACAAGATCCCCACTAGCTGTCTATACAGTGTGTTTTCAACCAGTGGAGTCTCCTTTCCATCCTCAAGTTTTACTCTTGATAAGAAGGGGGTCGGAGTAGACTTGTATTCTTTCATGTGAAATATCTCAAGGTGATCTCGAGCATACTTGGCCTGAGACAGCTTGATGCCTGATGTATCCTGACTGATCTCGAGTCCAAGGAAGAAGTGTAGAGGACCCATGTCCATCATCAAAAACCTATCATGTAGAATCCTCTTGACTACAATAATCATTGAAGTCGAGCAATCATTGATCAACAAATCATCAATGTATAGAACTAAGAGTAGAAGTGAATCATTCGTCCTGAGCATGTATACATTTGGGTTTGATTTACAATGTACAAAGTTCCATGACAATAGGTAGGATTCCATCTTGGCATACCATGCCCTTAGAGCCTGGTTGAGTCCATAAAGGGACTTCTTCAGTCGATAGACCAAATATGAGTCTTGCATAAATCCCTAGGGATGATCCATGTAGATCTCCTTAGAGAGATCACCATGAAAAAATGAATTCTTCACGTTCATCTTATGGGATTCCCATCCTTTGGTTTCCACAATGGAAAGTTCCAATCATATGGAATCCATATTCGCTACTAGAGAGAAGTTCTCATCATAGTTAATACCATGAACCTGCTTAAATCCTTTGGCAACAAGCCTAGATTTGTCTCTGCTAATCTATCCATCTGTTGCACTCTTGGTCCTATAGACCCATCTGCATCTGAAAAGTTTCCTCCCAGAAGGAAGGGGAACCATATCCCAAGTCTGGTTCTCAAGGAGGGAGTTGTAATACTCCTGCATGGCGGAGTCTCAAAAGGTATTTCCAGCAACCTCACCATAATACTGTGGATCTGAAGACTAAACCAAGAAAAGATGCATCGAGGGAAATTGTTCAGTGGAAGTGAGTGCAATACGAGGCTCCTCGAAATCAGATCGAGTCCTCCTAGTATTGGTTGGATCACCAACGAGATCCCCTGCATCCTGATGAGTAGTTTGTGACCACTTGGGCCTCTGCTCTGGCTATGAAACTACATATGGATGCTCTGAGTCTACATATGATTGTACTAACTATTAATTTGAATCATTTGAGTCATGGGAATCAAAACTCTTGTCTGAATAAGAGTCGGCATGTGCATTCTCATCACCTCATATAGGTGGAAGAATGCAGGTGTATGCATGCACTTGCTGAGGTGCATGTGAGACACTTTCCTCGAATTGGAAACTTCGCTCAATGATGAAATGGTTTGATGAAAGGTCAATAAGTATATATACCTTCACAACATCGGGTTAGCCAACAAAAATTCACTAAGTGCTCTATGGATCATGTTCCTTCCTCTTTTCAGAGGGAATCCAGGCCCATGCATGTGAACCAAAAATGCGAAAGTGGGTCACTTCCTGTTAGAGGCCTCTCCAAGCCTCATAGGGGGTGTTATACTTGACATATATATGGGGGAGATCTGTTTTGGAGGTATGTTGCACAATTAATTGTTTCGGACCATAGTCTCTGTGGTAGTGACTTTGCATGCAACATGCAAGATGCCATCTCCTTTAGAGATTTATTTTTCCGCTCAGCTACTCCATTTTGCTGCGGAGTATAGGGAAATGTGTGATGCAACTGAATCCCTTCCTCAATGAAAATATTATGGATCCCATGATTTACATATTCTCCCTTGTTATTAGTTTGGAGGACTTTGAACTTCTTTCTGAACTATGTCTCAACTAGGGCTTTGAAATCTTTGAGGTGTTGAAAGACCTCATATTTTTTCCTAAGAAAGTAGATCCATGTAAAATGTGAGAAATCATCAACAAACATTAGACCAAACCCCACTTGATGATGGATGGATGCGAAAAAGGACCCATAAAATCATTGTGGATCATATCTAAAAGTGTGGAATCTCACTGAGACTTTCCTTTTTTGAATTTATCTTGAGAGTGTTTTACGAGAACACATCCCTCACATACTCCCTTGGAGAAATGGATTTCTGGTAGACCACCAACCAATATTTTCTTTTCTAAGATGTTGCATGTATATGAAATTCAAATGTAAAAACCTTTTGTGCCATATCCTACTACTTTCATCAGCATGAGTAAGAAGTAAAGCAGAATCTAGTTCAATGATTTCAAAAAATGTATATAATATAGACTGATGATTTACCTCATCGGTAGCAACCCTAGATTTGGTTTGCAGCTTGTAGATGTCCATAAAATTTGGTGTGAATATTAATTTATTTTCGGTGTTGGAATTCGCCCTGTGATACACGAAGAGAAGGTTGACAAAAATTCTAGGAATGTGCAACACATTCTTGAAGCTTCTATTGGTGAGTTCAATCCTTCCTTTGTCAGTGACTTTGACAAAAGAGTTTTCCCCCATAAGAATAGGAGGACCTTTTCATGTATCCAAAGAAGAATATATTTATTTTGAGGCAGCGATGTGATGTGATTCTCTTGAATCTACGATCCAAGCATCGGGAGAGGATTTGATGGAAATCAAGGCATGGCTAGAATTACCTTTCTTGGGATTCAAATCTTCTGGCTTCATCTTCTTGGCACCCTCCAGGATGTGATCTCCAAGGTTGTTTTGTTGAATTATTTGAGACATTAGATATATTTTATTTTGCATGCATGCAGATTCTGGATGGAATCCTTTGTGACAATATGAGAATTTCTCCCCTTTTCTTCCCTTTTCCCCTTTGGATACAGAGGCATCGGTGAAGCATTTCATGTAACCTTCCTTCTTCAGATGTGAATGAGCTTTCCATTTATATTTACATTTAAATTTATGATATTTATGGCTACCATAATGCACAGTGAGTGCATGCACCCTTGTTCCTTTGATTGTTCCCATGTTGATGAGCTTGGTTTGCTCTTGTGTCAGGGATTTGATAAATTCCTCAAGAGAAGGCATCTTCCAGGTGGCTCCGGAGGTGAATCTGACATAATGGAATGTGGATACGAATACTGAGAATTCAGGACCAATATTGAAGAGAATAGTGAGAACCATTTGTTTTTCTTCCTTTTATTTATCAACCGTGCAAGATATGAGTTACGACAATAAATCCTTGAATTTTGTAAAGAAATATTGGATATTGTCGAATATTTTTGGATCCAATGTGAGAAATTCCACCTCCATGATGTGTTCCCTCATATCATCCTATTTTACAAAGAACCCTTCCAAGGTGTTCCAGGCTTCATTGGGAGTCTTTGACGCGGGCGTGCCAACCACGGGCACGTCTTCTCTCACATGATCTTCTTCTTCTCGCCCGAAGAACTCTAAGGTTCTTCTATTTCCCTATCGGGAAATCTTCTCCCACAGTTCTCTCGTGCGATCCCCCCTTCCTTGATTTATCGAGGAATCAGAAATCGTGACTTCGTGAGTTCAAAGGTTGAACGCTAGGTTCTCGAATCCCCTAGACCCAATGGTCAGTCAACTCGTTGACTTTTCCCTGAGGGATTTCGCTACTCGCGACCTCATAGGTTGAACTGTCGAACTTTCACCCTCTTATTCCGCGAATCCCCGAGATGAGAGAATTCAATGGAATGTTGACTTCTATCTCCAGGCAACACGTGTCCACCCGTAGACCACACGGGTCCCACCTTATTCTCTGCCACATGTTCTCGCGATCCTCGTCACTCGGCACTTCGCGACTCGCAAATACTAACGCCAATACTTCGGGACTTCTCGCGGCGAGATCCCGAGACTTTGTGCCACTTGTATTCCGCCCACACTCCGCTATGGCCCACACTACCTCCAGCTGTCAGGATATCGCTTCTCTCAATCTTGTGATCCCCACACCGAAATTCTCAGACCTTTTCTTGCAAGGCCCCGATACACGATCCCACGTGTGGATCCAATGGTCCTCCTACGATCCGGATCCAACGGTTATTCACCCTCTCGCTTCTCGCATCCTCGTGACTTTGAATACCCAATACTTGGGCTCTCACCCTGCGAACTCCCGAGTTCGCGAGATCTCTCGATCTCTGCCACCTGTCCTCTTTAGATGGACGGCTCCTAGCCTTCTCGCCACTTCGCCACTTTGTGACTTAAAGCACCCAACACTTGGGCTCTCAACCTGTGAACTCCCGAGTTCACGAGATCTCTCGATCTCTGCCACCTGTCCTTTTCAGATGGACGGCTCCTAGCCTTCTCACCACTTTGCCACTCGTGATACTGAAGGGATTCCCTTTCTGTCCTCCAATGTCCGAGTCTGCGAGATGAGAGAATCTCCTTACACGCGTCCTCCACAATGAACGACTCTAATCTTGTAGGGATATCGCGTCTCCCGATATCGTTGTTCTTGTTGCACAAATTTTGGGGCTTCAAATCGCGAGTCCCCAATACACGAAACCACGTGTATATCCGACGGCTCCCGTGATTCTGAATCGACGGCTCTACCTCTCCTGAGCTTCAAAACTCTTCGGAACCTTCTCCCCATAACCTCCTTGCATCTCTGCAAGATCTGACGATCCTCAAAACTTCGTGGAATCTCCTCAGAGGATTTCGACCATCCGAATCTTGTTATAACCTCCTTGCACCTGTGCAAGATCTGACGATCCTCGAAACTTCACGAAATCTCCTAAGAGGATTTCGACCATACGAATATTTCTATAACCTCCTTGCACCTCTGCAAGATCTAACGATCCTCGAAACTTCACGAAATCTCCTCAGAGAATTTCGACCATCCATTCTCCCCTGTATAATCCATGAAATGAAACAAGTGTCTCCCCACGAGACTCCTTTGTCGCTTCGCCAACATGCGATGCTTCTTGCAACTTCAAGTCGCACTTATCTACACTGATCTTCAGTGACTCAGAGACCTACCCTTCCCAATATTCTCGTGCCTCAACTTCAAAGAGGTCCTCTGCACGCACTCTTTGTGGAAGTTCTCAAACACGTCTAAGTGTTGCGTCCTCTTGACTCTGCACACACCTGCAGCAGCAATCCTCCAAAGATTATGCTCAGTATCATGACTGAGACTCTCCTTAGCCTATGCACTCCTTGCACGGCTTTAGCAACCTACTTTCACTTTTGAGTGCTTTTGAGAACAAGAGTTTAACTCCCTGACCCTTCTATAAACGCACTCCTTGCAGGAATCCTCGCTCAAAAGAGAAACAATTGTAACTCACATCACTTCCTCTCAGATTTCAATCTCGACACATGAAATCATACACACATCATCATAAAAAATCCATAACAGGAAGAAATATTCATAAGCAGAGCATTCAATACACATACACAGAGAATAACACAACAACCATGAATCTAAATCAACTTCTTCTATTAATTCAAGATCTGTACATGGGTGTTCTTTACAACTATCTTCTATTCTCCTATGCTCTTGATTCTTCTTTCTCCTATTGAGTGTTACAATGATACAATGAGGGTGTCTATATTCGAGTTTTCCTTCTTCTTTCTAGAACTATCTAATCTAAGAATTCAATTCTATCTACCTGCAACTACTACTATAAATGCCTCTGTCTATCTCAGACGAGAGTGAATGGCTCGAGGTATGATTACATTTTTACCAAGGCGCCTTCATTAAATGATATCATTTAAGTTTGGCGCGTCAACTTCAAGGGAAATTCAAAAACTTGCGTTGGACGTCTTCCAGTTGTCTTTTGCTTCCACGTTAGTTTTGCTTGTCGTGAGGGATGCTCCTGCATCATACTCCCTCACTTGAAAATTTGCATGGGATCCTGTCCATGAGCTCCTGCACGGTATGTCCATGCTTCTGTATCTCAACTTCAGTCTCCCAGTTGGCATCTTCAACTGGATGACCCTTCCACTTGACCAAATATTCAAAATATTATTTTTCCTGTGCTCATGTTCCCTGAATCATTGTATGCGAACTCTGCTTGCGGTAATATGCTATCCCAACTGCTATGGTGCTCTGTCACCAAGATCCTCAGCAAGTCTCCCAGACTCCTATTGACCACTTTTGTTTGTCCATCCGTCTGAGGATGATAAGAAGAACTAAACATCAAATTAGTTCCTAGCTTCTTCCACAGTGTCCTCCAAAAATGCCCTATGAATTTTGTGTCTCTGTCTGAAACTATGCTTTTTGGCAATCCATGAAGTCGAACGATCTCTTTGAAAAACAAATTTGCGATGTGAGTCGCATCATTGGTCTTCTAGCATGGGATAAAATGTGCCATCTTAGAAAACCTGTCAACTACCACAAAGATTGAATCAACACCTCTTTGTTTCCTCGGCAATCCCAATACAAAATCCATGCTAATCTCATCCCATTGCTTCTCAGGTATGGGAAATGGCTGATAAAAACCCGCATTCTGCTTTCTTCCCTTTGAATGCTGGAAAATCCTACATCTGTCCACAAACTTCTTGATTTATGACTGCATCCCTGGCCAAAAGTATGACTCGCTCAGCTTTGCAAATGTCTTATCATGACCGAAGTGTCCAGCCAATCCTCCACTGTGTTTTTCTTTCAACAAGTTCTCCCTCATGGAGAAATTCGGAATACATAGTTGATTTCCTTTGAACAACAATCCGTCCTAGATCACGTACTCTATCCACTAGCTTCTATCTCTGAGAACTAGATTCTCAGTTGCTTCATAAGCTTCCTTAAAGTCTGAATCATCTGCATACATGTCCTTAAGATAATCAAAGCCT
>SNQJ01S0093501.1:0-32233 GCA_010110895.2 Picea sitchensis
TTTTCTTTCCCTGTGCCTTCCTGTCTTGATGGTCCACATAAATCCATATGAACTAGTCGGAGTGGATTTTCTGTTGAAGTAAAGCTCTTGGACTTAAACTGTGTCCTGTATTGCTTCCCTACCTGACAGGGTTTACATATTGACTCTTGGGGCTTTGATATTCTCAGAAGATCTTTTACTGCCTCGAGGTTTTTGAGTTTGATTAAGTGGTCAAAGTTTAGATGTCCAAGTCTCCTATGCCATAATCGACTTTCATCATGTTTGCTTAGATGACATTCTTCTCTATTTTCTTTCAACACATATACATTATTTTCTATCCTTATGCCTTTGGCCACCACTTGTATAAAATGCCTTTGACAAAAATCCCTAGTTCGGGGTATAAAATGATTGTGTTGTCCATAAATGTTAGGGGAGTTGGGGGTGCTCCAATTTTTTTATCCCTCAAGCGGTTGATTGAGCTGGTGAAACCTGATGTGTTTTTAGATAAGGAAACTATGGTCTATAGTTTTAGAGCTAGAGAGGTGTTTTCTAAATTATTGATTTAGTGAAAGATGTGTGTGGTGGATTCTAATGGGATTTCCGGTGGATTTATTTTGTCTTGGAACCCGAATAGAGATAACTTTGATGATTTTTTTACTCCTGCAGGAATTATTTTGGAAGGTTTTGTAAAGGATGTTAATAGGAGTTTGAATATGGTAAATTGTTATGGTCCTTACAATAATAGGCAGGTGTTCTGGGATGATTTGAAAAATGATGGTATTCTTAATGAGCATGTTTTGATTTTGGGAGGCGATTTGAATTTTACTCGGTCTTCTCATGAAATTTGGGGTTCCTCTATCAGGATTGATCCTTTGGCATACTACTTCAATTGGTGTTTGCATGATGTTGGTCTTATTGAAGTGGATCCAATTGAATTCTTTCCTACTTGGATAAATGGCAAAGTATTTCAGGATAATGTTGCTAAGAGATTGGATCGTTTTTTAATTGATGAAAGGTTGGCGGTTGTTGAGTATAGATATTGTATGTGGGTGGTGAATGTCAAAATTTATGATCACATGCTAGTGGTATTTCAAATTGATCAAGGATAGGATATGGTAAATTACCTTTTTAAATTAAATTATATTTGGTTATCTGATCCTGATTTTGAGTAGCCTGTTCATTCAAATTGGAATCCGTTTCAGGTGAGGGATGATTCCTCTCCAATGGATTCCTTGGTTCCCAAGTTAAAACATTTGAAATCTATGGTAATTGTGTGGGAAAGGAATAAGAAACATAAATCTAAAGAGGAATTAGTTCAATTGGATTTGGATTTGGAGATTCTTTACTCTTTACATCCTAGAGGTTTTGACAGGGATGATGACATGGTATTGGTGATGGAGAAATAAGAAAGAAAAATGGAGCTTGTAAAGAAGGAGGAGGAAACTTGGAGGAAAAAAGGTAGATTTACCTGGCTTGCTTGTGGAGATCGAAACACTAAGTTTTTTCACTCATATGAAAATTACATAATACAGATTAATTTTGTTTGGGAGATTAGGAAATAATGATGTCTGGGATGTGGTCCCCATGCCGAAGGATAAATAAGTAGTAAGCTCAAAATGGATCTACAAAATGAAACATGCAGTTGATGGAAATATTGAAAAGTATAAGGCTACATTTGTGGCTCGAGGATTCTCTCAGAAGGAGGGCATTGACTATGAGGAGACATTTTCTCCTGTGGCGATATATACCTTGATTAGGACTATACTTTTGTTGGCCGCAGTAATGAAATGGAAGGTTCATCAGATGGACCTTCCATCAGATGGATTTGACGACAACCTTCTTGAATGGTGAAATAAAAGAGGAAGTATATGTGGAGAAACCACAAGGGTTCAAGGTACATGATAGGGATAAGCATGTGTGCATATTGAAGAAGGATTTATATGAATTAAAGCATGCACACAGAGCATGGTATGGCATGATCGACAATTTTATGATGAGCTTAGGATTTACAAAGCGCAGTGCAGATCCTAACCTTTACTTTAAGGTTTTGGATGATGGTCCGATAATACTACTGTTGTATGTGGATGACCTGTTTCTAACAGGTGTGGAAAATCTCATCTCAGAGTGTAAGAGAAAATCGAAGTTGAGTTTGAGATGAAAGATCTCAGGATGATGCATTACTTTTTGGGTCTCGAGGTATGGCAGAGATAGGATGAGATCTTTCTGAATCAAGGGAAGTATGAAGTGGAAATCCTAAAGAGGTTCGGGATGTTGGATTGCAAATAAATGGCTACACCTATGGTATCAAATATGAATTTGTTGCAGGATACGACTTTAGAGAATGTGGATGCTACTTTATATAGGAATATGGTGGGTTTGTTGATGTACTTAATGAACACGAGACTGAATATATGTTTTGTTGTGAACACCCTGAGTTAGTATATGGAGCAACCCAGATAGGTTCATTTGGTCGCAACAAAACATGTGATAAGGTAACTTAAGGGTACAATGGATTATGGTCTCAGTTATGTGACATACCATGAGTTCGGGTTATATGGATATTCAGATTCAGATTGGGCCGACATTATTCTTGATTGGAAGAGTACTTCGACATATTGCTTCAGTCTAGCCTCCAGTATGGTTTTGTGGAGCAATGAGAAGCAATCATGTGTAGCAGTCAATATGGATGGGGTTGAATATGTGGCATCATGTGTAACATGTAGAGAATATGTGTGGATTCAGAAGTTGTTGTCTAGTTTATTTGGTCTCAAACTGGAGGCAACCTGCATTTGGTGTGACAACTAGAGTTGCATGAAGTTGTCAGAGAATCCGGTGTTCCATGATAGGTCGAAGCATATCGATATAAAATATCACTATATCATGGATATGGTACAGAGGGAATAAGTGAGGCTCTAGTATGTGACTACCAAGGAGTAGGTTGCGGACGTATTGACCAAGCCACCGACGAGGATGAAGTTCAAGCACTTCATGTACAAGTATGGAGTGATCCCTCTTCAGAGGGAGTAATGATGTACAGATGCATTGTAGGGTAATGGATGTCCTGAGGACATGTTGTATCTATTTGAGAGCTACCCACAAGCCTTGGATGCATTGGTTGTGAAGTCACAGGGGTGCACATGATGTGGTACATATGCATTGTGGGGTAGTGGATGTCATGGTGACATGTTGAATCTATTTGATATCTACCCACGGGCCTTGGATGCATTGGCTGTGAATTCATGTTGTACTATGGATGTCCAATGATGTATAGATTCATATGTTCAAAAATCAATGGTCATGAACTCGTATGGCAACAAAGAATGCCTTCCTAGTTAAGAGGGAGTGTTGATATTTTTATGTAACTATGAAAGATATTCTTTTCTATTTGTATTGGTGAAACCACGAGAAGGTTATTGTAATCTTATTGTATAAATCGACTCAAAATAAATTATTATTTTATTTTTATCCTTATTGTAAAAGTCAAAACGACCCCTCTTAGGGTTGTGTCTTTTCGGGAGTCAAGTTATGTGTATAAATAGATGTAGAGTTCCTCTCATTTGTATACACATACAACTCACCTTCTCTTGTGTATTTGGAGCATAGAAAAGGAGGTATAGTGTAGGAGGTCTTGGTTTCTTGGTCTTTGGTATCTTGGTCTTGTTCTATTTGTGGAGAGTTATAACGTGACATTGTACTAGTTGACGGAATTTATACTGAAGAATTGGTTGTTGGGTTTTCTCCCCCACGAGGATTTCCCAAGATATATATTGTGTTCTGTGATTGTTTATCTTTCAATGATCCTATTACATGCAATTGTTAATGATTTTTAAAGAAGATAATTGTAACTTCTAAAATTATAGTGACAATTAGGTCAAATGCCTAGAAAGCTCCTCCTCTTTTGAGCCAAATGAATTTGAATTTTTATGTATAAAAAAGTTTTATGTTGTTTATTCCCCTACTAAAATTTAGATATAACCTTCCTTAATGATCTCCTCTCTACCATCCCTACTTGGGATTTTCATTGCAAGAACTCCATTCAGGCAAAGAATTCTCGTCTCTCCTTGTACCTTGAGTAGAGAGGCATGTTGGGATGAAAGCAACATGGTGTTCCTCCCATGATCACCCCCTAAATGAGAATCACCTCTCCTTTAGGGGTAAGGCACGAGGAATCACCCACGCTACTCCCTTCCCATCAATACCCACTTCTCTTTTGAGCTATGGGGGTGATCCACCTGCACCCACCCCCTACAAAAAATGACTTGGGGTGGGCAGGTGCGAGGAGATAAATCCCACCACTCCCTCCCCATCAGTCCTGCCACACTTTTGAGTGGAGGGAACTAGTGGTAAGGGAGAGATGAGGGTTCTCCCCTCACCCCTTGACCCTGGAATCACCTCCCCCCAACCCCAAGGCATTTTTTCTCATTATTTTTAATTTCATTTTCTGGGTTCAGTTATTTATTTAAATTTTAAATTCATTTTTTTAATGTTTTATTTATGAACTTTTTTTAAACTAGTTTCAAACATCTTTTTTTAAAGAGGCTAGGGACAAGTTATTTTTTTTCATTTAAAAAAAATTATTATTATTATTTAATTTTAAACATATTTTAAAAAAATGGTAAAATTTTTATTTTAGAAAAACACATTTTCCTATTTTGGCGTTTTTTTAATGATTTTGTTTGCAATAACATTGTTCTTTTAGGCCATGGTTTAAAAAATGTTGCAATTTTAAGCCCCAAAAAAGAGGGGGGGTACTATTATTGATATGGTCTCTTTCCAATTCGAGGGTTGATTTTAATATTTTGGTTGTAAGGGTACCGATTGTCAAGGCAATGAGTCTCAAAGAAGTTACAGTTTGACCTAGAAAAAAAGGGGTGGGGTGTTACTAGGAGTGACACTTTCCAATTCTAGGGTTGATTTTATGGTTTTTGTTTTAAAGAAGTTGTAATTTTTACCTCTAAAAAAAGGGTGCTACTGTTAGTGCCACTTTCGATTTGGGGGTTGATTTCAAGGTTTTTGTTGGAAACATTATGAGGTTGTTAAGGCGATGGTTGAAAAAGGTGTTAATTTTAACTTGGAAAAAAAGGTGCACAACTTTTCAATTCATAGGTTGATTTTGGTGTTTATGACCCAAAAATGTGGGATTTTAGAGCTAGAGTTCTTTGAGGTCACAATTCTCGTCAAGTTGGTAACTATATTTCTAGTCAGAGAAAATTATGGCATTTTTGATGTGGCATGAACGTTTATAAATGAAATTCAACTTCATGGGCTTCTCAATAATATAATATTAGATAGATACTCTTGGTTAATGTCTAGGTTTTGGACAAGTTTGTAGTCAACATTGGGGACTTAGTTGAACTTGATCACAATGTATCATCTTGAAACAAATGGGAAAACAAAAATAGTAAATTAGGTGATGGAAGACATGCTTAAGATGTATGTTATGGATAACCAACGCCATTGGGAAGAGTACTTACATTTGGTGGAGTTTTCTTACAGTAATAGTTACCATATCTCAATTGAGATGCCTCTTTATCAAGCATTGTATGGAAGGTCCTGCATGACACCATTGAGTTGGGACACGTTAGAGGATTGAGTGATAGTAATGCCATAATTGATTCAAGATATGGAAGAAAAAGTGATTCAAATTAATTAATGGTTAAAGGAAGCACATAATAGACATAAGAGTTATGTCGATGCACATAAGATTACACAAATTTATAAAGTAGGATATTGGGTTCTTATTCATATCAGGCCTAATTAGAGTACTACTTGGTTTGGAAAGGGGATGAAGTTGTCACCTCAATTTACAAGGATATTTAAAATCCAATAAAGAATTAGACTAGTTTCATATCGTCATGTACTACCATCCCACTTGCATAAAACTCATGATGTTTTCCATATATATGTATTACAACATTATGTAGCTGATGAGTCTCATAAAATTAAATGGAAGAAATTGCAAGTTTTCGACAAGGGAACCATCTTGGTTGAAATCTTATGCAAATTGGACCATGGGGTTCCACAAATCATGCATCGTTTGGTGGACTAGGTTAAGGTCTAGTGGGACAAGTATATCTTAGGATCTGCTATCTGGGAGGACATAAACATGCATTGAGATCATCCCCCACTTTTTTTACTATAACTTTGGGACAAAACTTCCTAAATGGTGGGTGTATGTTAATGCCCCATTTTGACTTAGGAAGCTAAACTACATTATGACTTATTTTGCATCTCTATGCTTATTATCTGTTGAACTGAATCATAATTATAGAACTGTGTTATATAGATATATGGACATACCTATGCGTGGACGTTATGTGTAAGTTTGGTGTTTATATGTTAGTAATAATGTTTGTTGTGTGATATTTCCAACATATAAATTTAAATGAAAGATTATGGTATGGTATGTGGATACCAATTTGAATTATATGTTGGAATGAATCAATAGGTACCATGCACATGATAAATAATCTAACTTGTTTATGTTGTTCGTCGATGAGTAACATGACAATCACATATATATATTTATATGGTTATGCATGATCTTGTGTTTTGATAAACTAACCTACATGTTAAATGAGCTATGTGATAGCTAGATAATTGTGATACTAAAGTGACACGGATGTCATAGACATTGAAAGAGGAATGGCATGGTATGAAAACTTTATTCATTATTTATATATTGGTTCAATAGATCGCTCTTATATGTGGGAAAGTGCAGGTTTTATAGGAAGCACCATTGTCCAAACTGGTCATTCAATGGTGTAGCTCTAACAACCATAAGAATGGCATAGTATGGTAAAAAATAGGATGTTGACCCTAATTCTATGAGGAGGGGTGAAGGTATTGTCAATCGTTTATCCTATGAAACTCGGAGTCATGGGAGGGACATGTTATTGCACACTCCCCCAGACATTGATGGTGACTACCAATTACATGTTGGATAAAATTGGTTGATATAGTTGACACTTCTACTTATAGATTCTATTTAGGGTTAGGTCAATATAGTTGATGCTTCAACATATTCAAAAAAAAGAAAGGATATGATGTGGAATCTGGAAGTATGTTAGGGAGGAATGATGATCGAGAGGAGTTAAGAATCTCATTAGGAAAATTAGAAATGTCAACTTAGTTCCTTTTGTGTCTTAAATGCTTGCTTAATTAATTTATGATGATCTTTGTGTAATGTTCAATTCATATTGAATAATTGTGATTTAGTTAGTAAGATTGTTGGATGTTGTGTTTAAAGGATCATTGTCTTGCATGCTTGGATGAGAACATACATGGACTATGCAATAGAGGTGATGATTATTATCATTAGTACACACACGAGGTATGTATTCTCTAGCTACACATGCATACCTTGGGTGTATACACTAGCATCATTTCAAAATATAGTAGCTATTAAAATACTATTATTAATTATTGATGAATGATGGATGTAGTAAAAGGTAAACTTGTATGCTTGTGATATAACCTTCCTTTGGATTCATTACCTTTAATTTATGAATTTAGTTATATTTTACTAAAAAAATAAATTTCATTTCATTTAGAATCTGATTTCATTTAGTAGGAGAAATGATTTTACCTCAAAAAAAAGGGTTCTAAAGTGCCACTTTCGATTTAGGGGTCGATTTTAAGGTTTTTGTTGGAAACATTATGAGGTGTTGGATTACTGAGAGGGGGGGTGAATCAGTAATAGCGTAATTATAATATTTTTTCTTCAAATGTTATATCAATGTAGAATTATTATCCAATAATGAGCAGTAAGAAATAAACAATCACACACATACACAATACACCAGTGTATAAACAATCACACACATACACAATACACACCGTTTTACTGGAAACTCCAACGTGAGAGATAAGCCACATGACGATTTTTCTTATATGTCTTGAAGAATTACATCCATTGGAAGCACCAACTTCCGGCCTAATCAGAATTGGAGGGAGGCTCCAACCCCTAGTTTCTCGTCGTTACAACCCGCTGAGGGAAGCTCCAACTCCCCACTGCTACAACTAGAAGGAGGATACAACTCTCTAATGTTCTCCCATGAAGGTGGTTACAACCACTTTTCCTTTCCCCGTCCTGCCACCTCAAGTAGAAGTAGAATGATGGAACCACCGTCACACCATCACTGCGAGATATACCACTGTAACCCTGTAATTTCAATAACTGGAACCATGCATCAACCATGCATCAACTTGTACCCCAACCTCTAATCAACCCGTATTCATGCATCAACCATGCACCATCCCTGTAATCAACTGTAATTCATAAAAAGTATCCAACCATGTACCAAGTATGTACCAATCTCATGTGTCAACTACTCATCAACTATGAATTCCACAATGATAAAAATTCAACATCATCAACTATACACCCTATGTATGTTCCAACTCATCAAATACTTATCTCAACCATACTCAACATGCACCACAAACCAAAGCTCCTCATCAATTTCCTTATCATCCAAATATGATTTGTAGATATGTAATAGACCCGGTGTATATATGATCACATCTCAAACTTTCCTTAACTTTAAAACAATAGACTAGCATTTTCATCAAACTTTTCTTTTAGTCTCACATGCCTAAGTTTGATTAGTCAACAACCCTAACTTGAAGTAATCATAACTTTGAACCTGTAATGTATAAATATATGAAATGATACACAATGTTCTTTTCAGTGAGTTTTATGAAATTTCTCCAAGTGTAACTACTTGGAACCTCTTAAAAGGAGTTATAGCAAAACATAGTAATAATCTTTGGTCAATTGGCTTATTCTAAAGAGCTGACCTTTGTAGAGATTTCCAAGACAAAATATTTGATTTCTAGAATTGATTAGAACTATACTGAACATGACTATAGATTCAGAACATTTACCCACTTGACTGATTCCAGGATCGTCCAACACTGATGACGAGATCTATCACGAACTGATGAAAGATAACTTATAACCACAAGCTGAATTTTTACCATACTGGATATGTTTCACTGAATATCAATTCATGGTTTGAATCATTATAGAAAAAAGTTATAGCTTAAAATGGTGAGATGACCGTAAATAACATACCTGAAAGCACCATCAAAGAATTTATCCTTCCTGCATTTCAGCCTCCTTTCTCTCACACCCACTCAGAATTCCCATCTAGATATCCTGGTTACCTCAGACACATAGATATTCAATATGATCAAGTTTAGACCAAATGAGAGAGCCTTGCCCTTATTTATACCTCCAAGTAGCTTCCTTAAAATATCTTCTAGGTCACTGCCCACTTTCCTTATTTTAGGGTTGGGTCCACTTCTAATTTCTATTAAATTTATTATTGAAACAATTTGTTTTTTATTCACTTTGAATTATAATACACTCATCACTTCAATTTTTATTATTTACCCTTTTAAAATCTCTAAACCACTTTGACTACTTTGACCTTTTGGGGCTTCTAGATGATATATATGAGGGTCCTCCAACTTCAGAAGGCCATAACTCTAAACCGTGAGGAGTTATGTGACGCTCTCTACATACCACAAGAAATGGAATGACATGTACTATCCATATACTAGTATTATTTTGAAAATATATCATAACTCATACCTCACTACTGTTACCTATCAAACAAATCCTAAGTCCAACTACCCAAACTGGTCCCCAACTTCTCATGGTATTATAACTCTAACCTAAAAGTGAGGGAATTATGTGATGTTCCACATACCATCGGAATGACATGAAAAGAACTATCCATCTAGGATATTTTCTCCCTGACAAATTCACTTTCCTTCATCTCATTATTCCACAATTAAGCATGGGTTCTCTTACTCCACAAAGTGTCTCCCTGTGAGGGATTTCTCAAATTATAAGGGGACCACTTTGGAGTTCATCCATATTTACTTCTTATCAACCATGACAAAACAATAATGAGTCATATTTACATCAAACAATATTGGGTCCATTACCTAAACCTTTGTGCTACGGGGCTTTCTTCAAGGGTTGACATCAATGACAACCAACCTTAATCAACATGAGGTTGTTAAGGCGATTGTTGCAAAAGGTGTTAATTTTAACTTGGAAAAAAATGTGCACAACTTTTCCATTCATAGGTTGATTTTGGTGTTTATGACCCAAAAATATGGGATTTTAGAGCTAGAGTTCTTGTTTTGAGGTCACAATTCTCGTCAAGTTGGTAACTATATTTCTAGTCAGAAAAAATTATGACATCGTTGATGTGGCATGAACATTTATAAATGAGATTATTCATCTTCATGGGATTCTAAAGAAAATAATATTAGATAGATACTCTTGGTTAATGTCTAGGTTTTGGACAAGTTTGTAGTCAACATTGGGGACTTAGTTGAACTTGATCACAATGTATCATCCCGAAACAAATGGGAAAACAAAAATAGTAAATTAGGTGATGGAAGACATGCTTAAGATGTATGTTATGGATAACCAACCCCATTGGGAAGAGTACTTACATTTGGTGGAGTTTTCTTACAATAATAGTTACCATAGCTCAATTGAGATGCCTCGTTATCAAGCTTTGTATAGATGGTCCTGCATGACACCATTGAGTTGGGACACATTAGAGGACTGAGTGATAGTAAGGCCATAATTGATTCAAGAGATGGAAGAACAAGTGATTCAAATTAAGCAATGGTTAAAGGAAGCACATAATAGACATACGAGTTATGTCGATGCACATAGGATTACACAAATTTATAAAGTAGGATATTGGGTTCTTATTCATATGAGGCCTAATAAAAGTACTATTTGGTTTGGATAGAGGATGAAGTTGTCACCTCAATTTACAAGGATATTTAAAATCCAAGAAATAATTAGACTAGTTTCATATCGTCATGTACTACCATCCCACTTGAATAAAATCATGATGTTTTCCATATATATGTATTACAACATTACGTAGCTGATGAGTCTCATAGACTTAAATGGAAGAAATTGCAAGTTTTCGACAAGGGAACCATCTTGGTTGAAATGTTATGCAAATTGGACCATGGGGTTCGACAACTCAGGCACCATTTGGTGGACCGGGTTAAGGTCTAGTGGGACACGTATATCTTAGGATCTTCTATCTGGGAGAACATAAACATGCATTAAGATCATCCCCCACTTTTTTTAATATAACTTTGGGACAAAATTTTCTAAATGGTGGGTGTATGTTAATGCCACATTTTGACTTAGGAAGCTAAACTGCATTATGACTTATTTTGCATCTCTCTTCTTATTATTTGTTGAACTAAAGTATAATTACAGAACTATTTTGTATAGATATATGGACCTACCTATGCGTGGAATTTATGTGTAAGTTTGGTGTTTATATGTTAGTAATAATGTTTGTTGTGTGATATTTCCAACATGTAAATTTAAATGAAAGATTATGATATGGTATGTGGATACCAATTTGAATTATATGTTGGAATGAATCAATAGGTATCATGCACATGATAAATAATCTAACTTTTGCATGTTGTTCGTCGAGGAGTAACATGACACTCACATATAGATAGTTATATGGTTATCCATGATATTGTGTTTTGGTAAACTAACCTACATGTTAAATGGGCTACGTGATAGCTAGATAATTGTGATACTAAAGTGGCATGGATGTCATAGACATTGAAAGAGGAATGGTATGGTATGAAACATTAATTCATTATTTATATATTGGTTCAATACATCGCTCTTATATGTGGGCAAGTGCAGGTTTTACAGGAAGCACCATTGTCCAAACTGGTCATTCAATGGTGTAGCTCTAACAACCATAATAATGACATAATATGGTAAAAAATAGGATTTTGACCCTAGTTCTATGAGGAGGGGTGAAGGTATTGTCAATTGTTTATCCTATGAAGCTTGCAGTCGTTGGAGGGACATGTTATTGCAGACTCCCCCAAACATTGATGGTGACTGTCAATTACCTATTGAAGAAAATTGGTTGATATAGTTGACACTTCTGCTTATAGATTCTATTTAGGGTTAGGTCAATATAGTTGATGCTTCAACATATTCAAAAAAAAGAAAGGATATGATGTGGAATATGGAAGTATGTTAGGGAGGAATGATGATCCAAAGGAGTTAAGAATGTCATTAGGAATTAGAAATGTCAACTTAGTTCATTTTGTGTCTTAAATGCTTTCTTAATTAATTTTTGATGATCTTTGTGTAATGTTCAATTTATATTGAATAATTGTGATTTAGTTAGTAATATTGTTGGATGTTGTGTTTAAAGGATCATTGTCTGGCATGCTTGGATGAGAACATACATGGACTATGCAATAGAGGTGATGATTATTATCATTAGTACACACACGAGGTATGTATGCTCTAGCTACACATGCATACGTTGAGTGTATACACTAGCATCATTTCAAAATATAGTAGCTATTAAAATAATATTATTAATGATTGATTAATGATGGATGTAGTAAAAGGTAAACGTGTATGCTTGTGATTTAACTTCATTTGGATTCATTACCTTTAATTTATGAATTTAGTTATATTTTATTAAAAAAAGAAATTTCATTTCATTTAGTAGGAGAAACGATTTTGTAATCTACCCCAAATTTGAAATTAATTTATTAGAATTTATGTTAGGCTTATTAATGTTGGGTAGATGAGGGAATATTTCATGATATTTTGACCTTAGGAAAGTGGTGGGGGAAAATTCATATTTGGGAAATTTGGGAAATAATTGACCAATTGGGCAAGATGCTAAGGAGATGGGCTACTACAAGATTGCACTACTAGATGTGATGGTGTTGGAAATAATTTTACTAAAAATTTGATTAAGTTGTTCAATTTAACTATTGAATTTATTCTTCAATTGCATATGTAAATGAAATTTTGGTTTAAAATTTTTGGTTGAAAAGTAACTAATAAAAATAGAAATTAAAACCATGAAAACTTTATACTTAAAGCTTAAAAATTATGTTCTTAGAAAAGAAGATTTTTTTTCACAATTTTTCTATAAAAAACTAAATTAATGCACAAAAATAGAACTAGCTACACATGACCCTAAAATACCCTAAATCATTGTAGTGGAAATTATTTCTCTATAAGTGAGATACATATAATGTATAGCTACACATGACCCTAAAATACCCTAAATCATTGTAGTGGAAATTATTTCTCTATAAGTGAGATACATATAATGTATAGCTACACATGACCCTAAAATACCCTAAATCATTGTAATGGAAATTATTTCTCTATAAGTGTTATACATATAATGTATAACTTATAAGTGAGATACATGCATAATTTTGAGATTTGATGTAGAATGCATGGGTCTCATGGCCTAATTCATTTTTCAATGCCAATACCAAGGACTTAGGCCCTAACAATATTTTATATCTCGTGAACATATTTCTTACTAAATTTAAAGCAAAATTAAACAGAAAATATTGACTTGTTTTAGACTAAAACGTACTAATCATTTTCAAAACAGTTTCCATGACTAGTGTTTGGTTCAGTGTCTTGATGTAAAATCTTACTTCCTCCAAATCAAACAATTTCCATTACATCCTGTGGTTTCTGTTCATCCCGTCTCACAATCCTGCATGATTAATTAATCCCGAGACTCTTTCATTAGTGAGGTCCAAACTGCATAATTGTGGCTAATTGTTCATTTTCTCTCTGAGAAAAGTGTGTAAACAGGAAAACTGAAAAGAACTTTACGTCATTTGAGATATAGGAACTATGCTTTCAGAGGCCCAGCAATGGAGAAAGGGCCGGGCAAAGTCGTCTTAAAAAACGATCGAAATCAAAGCAACAAAACTTTCCAATTGAGAAATAAGCAAATGCGGAAACAGATGAATAATCCAATAGCACGTTGAAAGGATTTTAATTATGACACATAAACACTTAGGCACAGAGAAGTGAAGGCAAAACAGAGCAGTGATACGTAACACTAAAGAACACATGAAGTAAATGAACCGAAGGAGCTAAGTCTTCTAAAAGATAAGCCAGTTAAAGCGTGAGTAGGTCTTGTATCTTTAACCTCACGGAGACCTTCAATGAGGTTTTGGAGAGCAGAGGTGGGATGGTCTCTCATCTGCATCAGATATTCGGTTACATCGGCCGGTGTCATCTGAGCCGTGTCCATCAAATCTCGGATGTCCGGAAACAGCTCATGGCTTTCGATGTCGAGATAATTGCGGGCGAGAGTCCTGAATGCACGGAAAGTGCAGAAGGAGAGGAGAATATGTTTGTCCATCCGACCACGCCTCAGAAGCGCTGGGTCGAGCCGTTCGATGTGGTTGGTGGTGAACACGAACAATCTCTCGCTTCCACTACACGACCACAGCCCGTCGGTGAAATTCAAAACGCCGGACAGTGTCACTCTGCTGTCCTGGTTCGACTCGCTCTCATCGGCCTGCCCGGCGTCCTCTGGCGGCGGCGGCGGCGGCTGCTTATTTTTCTTGCGGTCGGATAGATTTGGCGGCGGCGACGGCGGCGGCTGGTGCTTCATCCACTTCTTGCGGTCGGAGAGATCGAGAGAACAGTCGATATCTTCTATGACGATTATGGATTTGTTGGTGGTGGCGATGAGAAGCTTTCTGAGTTGGGCATTGTTCTTCACTTGGGTCAGCTCCAGGTCATAGATGTCATAGTCGAGAAAGTTAGCCATGGCCGCAATCAAGCTGGACTTGCCCGTTCCAGGGGGGCCATAAAGCAAATAGCCCCGCTTCCACGCTCTACCCACTTGCCTGTAGTATTTCTCTCCCTTCGAGAATCTCAAGAGATCTTCCATGATTTCCCGCTTCAGCTGCGGTTCCAGAGCCAGAGTCTGGAAAGTCGCGGGATGATCGAACACGATGGGCGTCCACGCCCTGTATTCATTATTGCCACCGGAATCCCCAGATTTATTCGTGTAGATTTTCCTGTGGCGGCTTCTCAGCTCCAACGTTTTGGCTTCAGCCATGACATGGGGAAGATAAGCATCGAATATCTTGTGCTTGTGCTTCTTGTGAAATGTCAGCTCGTAATATCGTTTCTCATCGGAGGCGGAATTCCAGGAGAACATGACGAGCCGTTTGAGCGATTTGCTGTGGAAAACCCACCACACTTTGATTCCCTCGAATTCGTCTGCAATCTCCTCGTTGCTATCCATGGTGAAAGTAAACTCTTTTCTGTTCTTGCTCTTGTTCAGTTTTAATCTCTTGGCACCCGCATACGACCTCGCGCTCAGATAAGTCTGCACTGCCTCATACACTTCGCTCACCTTCATGCCATCGTTTTCCTCTATAACAACCGAGATGTAAGAAGACACCATACATACGAGCTTGCGCAGCGAGTGTTTTAACAAATCATAGAATTCTGGGGCAAGGTAGTCATTGACTATGGCCCGTAAGAATATCATTGTCGCCATAATCGATCCCAAATTCGACCAGAACTCCATTTTCATCAAATGAAACCAGAAAACCCCGAACCCTAAACAGAAAAACAACACGATCCTCACTCAAATGTTGCTTTCTGGGCTGGCCTGCCTTCGTATATCTCTGGAAGAACTCGGCCTCTCTATTTCATGGGCCTTCTGGTGGACTACGAAAGATCCGAGAAATTACAGGGAAAACTGCTTTTTGGACTGCAACATCCTTTTGCTTAGTTCATGATCCACTTATTATCAGGCCAAACCAAACAGTAATGCCCAATTTCAGTCACTCCTTAACTACTATGGACGTCACCATAAGAAGCCAAGGGATAAAAAGTTGCAGCTTGTGGGTTTTTTAAATACTTGTTGTATATTAAATTTGATTATGGGTTAGTATTTACTATATTAAACGTTGGATTAAACGTAAGCATGCTTTTAGTTTTCCACTCCATCAAATGTTTATGTTTGAAAGGCAGACTATCTTATCAGTATGCACAAAGACTTTGTACTGGAATTTACTTTTTAAATTATTTAAAAAAATATTGTAAACTTTGTAGGTCGATTATTGTTATTTTACTTAATTAATTACGTTTCATTTATTTAAATATTAGCTAACAGCATCATTTTGAATATTTTTACTTTGAGGTGGATAGTAGAAGCATTATTCTCAATGTTTGGAGGATTAAATTATTTTTTAATTAAATTTTGTTTTAAAAAACATTTTATTAATTTTTATTGAATGTAGAACAGTTGGTTTTCTACCATTTTGTTTATTCATCCTTTTTATATTTTTTTTTTCAACAAACAGTTTTAATTATATTTATCACAATAACGAGAAATTATACAAAATCCACCATATAATATTGTTGGCCTCCACCGGGCAAACGAGACCAACAAGTGAAATAAACCATATATCCATAGAGTTTGAGATAGATTCTAATTAAAACCAAAGTTCTCATATAATGAGACCAATATGGATATCTAATTGTCTTTATATAGTCATCATAATATCGCTTATATAATTTATATAAGATAATAAAAAATCTAAACATATNATATCCATAGAGTTTGAGATAGATTCTAATTAAAACCAAAGTTCTCATATAATGAGACCAATATGGATATCTAATTGTCTTTATATAGTCATCATAATATCGCTTATATAATTTATATAAGATAATAAAAAATCTAAACATATCGAAATTTAGTTTGGAGAAATGTCGCATGCCCTTGCATAACGTTTATGATTCTAAGGCTTGGGTCGCCGTGTGGATGAACAACATTCTATTGGGTCCGTGCTAGGAGCTTGGCATTGATTTCCCTGAGTTGCAACATCACTTTGTCAAGTTGTAGGAGGATCTTCTCACAAGCCTTGTCCCGGTCCTGCAAAATTTTCTTAGCAAATGTTTTGATATGCCAGTATAGGTCCACTGTTTTTCCATTATTTTGTGTCGCATGCCCCAAAATTTCCTGCATCAAGGATCCAGTTGTTCATTTCTACATCAATGTCCCAGTCATGAATGATGCCCCTCTCGAGCTACACTACCTCCTCAATGTTCTTGATTTCCTCATGAATGTGAGGTGGGGTTTGCTCATAGAATTCGTTGGTCGAAGCTCAGCTGTCTTGTTGCACCCACGTGCTGAGGGGTTCAAGACTGAAGTTATGAGAGTTTGAAGGTTCATGCTAATTCTTGTGCCTGCGGTGGTAACTCCAATGATATCCATGACCAGGGGACATTGCAAAAATTAGGGTGACAGGTTTGAACGGGGTGGAGGTCAAAGCCTAGAGCAGGTGAAGAGTCTTCCAGGTATCTAGTGAAGAGCTACCACGATAGGGGACCTTCTAGGGGAACCTTCCCCCTTGTGGCAATTTCAACGTGCAAAGACTCAGGCATTTCCAGGCAGCACTGAGTGGAAAGTTCAAGAGATAGATTGGTTTGTGGTTATCCAAACTTGGAGGCAATTTCATAATTGAGATTTGAAGGGAGGTGCAGAGGGAATTCCTTTTCTTTTGCCAAGGAAATTGGTTTTTCTGGGTACCAAATGTATTTTTGAGAACCCCAAGAGATTCATCATGCTCTTAGAAGTCATGAGGAACATGTGCATTGCAATAGGACCTCAATCTTCAATTTGGTTTTTGAATTTCATGAATTGGAAAATCAAATTTTAACACATGTGGTCTAAATTATGGAATCTTTGTTGGAATTGAAGAAGTAGTTAGAAGTGGTGGAAGCAAAGTGTAGTTTCCTTCGGAACCTGGCACTAAATTTGTGCAAAGGTGACCAGTCCATAGTTTCTTCACAGAGGATGGTAGTGTGCTCTTTCAGAAGAGAGTTCAAGGGAGAAGAAAATGTGAATCGATTTGATGAGGAGATAGAAACTACTGAGCAAGAAATTGAACCCACAAGCAGAGGCATGTAGGACATTGTCAGTAGTTATGCACTTTGTTGGTTTTTATGTATTTGAAAAATATCAAAATTTTAGGCATCTATTATAGGGTATATATTATTAAGGAAATCTGGGCAATCTTTGATCCAGATGGATCTCGATGTCCATCCACCTTTTTCACGGAATCGTCATCTTGAGCTTGTGGTTTTGATAAACCATGATATTCACCCTTTTGAGGGGGAATGGAATGTAATGTCATCTTCATTTGTTAATTACAGACATCATGTAATGATTTCCTAGTGGTTTTATGTACATGCCTACAACATAACATTAATGCACCAAATCCCATTAGAAATCCGTAGTTAAGTGCGCTCAGGATATAGTAGTATTGGGATGAGTGACCGCTCGGGAAGTCCTAGTATTTTACATGCCTATGGCATTTTATAAACTTAGTCCAATTTATCCCACATGCATCATGGGAATTGGTCTCCTCTCACTCTCTCATATATAATTGAGGTGAAGGAGGCCCTTTAAGCATGCAATGGAGTGTGATGTAAAGATTCTTTTGAATGAAGCATAGCCAACATCTCTTTCTTTTTAGAGATAATCTACCCCATTTTTCTAGCTTGCGTTCTACAATGTTTTTCTATCTTATTCAGTAATAGAAGTTGGGTTTCACTTTATTTCTGTGTTCTCTTCTATATTTTTGTGTATTTCATTGTTATATCTCAGTTAATTTCTTCCTTCATGTCGTTCTCAAAATAATCTTGATCAGTGGTATCAGAGCAGTCTCTCCTTGTCATTTCTCAGAGCAGGTCCCCGATGATGTCAGGATATAGAGATTTGGGTCTCAAACTAGTTTCTCTTGAGGACAACCACTCTCTCTAGCCCAAGCGACCTCCCATGGCGGAAGAAAAGAGAGATGACAGAGCAGAAAATCCTTTCAATACATTGCTTGAGGAATCCCTTGTGCGACAAAGGAACGAGATGGTGGACAACTTCTTTTAGATCCTTCGAAGACTATTGATGGCGGCAATCGAGGCATATTCAACAAGAAACCATTTCGCAAGTGTGACACCCTTCAAGGTACAAGTCATTTTTGATATCTCCTTATTTGAAGGCCAGATAGATGGAGATGCTCTAGAAAAATGGTTGAATCTACTAGAAGGTTATTACTCTGTCCAAAACAATTTCGACATTGAAAATATCATCTTCATGCTCATTAAATCCCTTCCCCATGTCAGATCTTGGTGGGAAGGTTACTGGGAGAGGTACATCCAAATAGAGATGGATTTTTTGGACATCTCCTCACTGGGAGTTACTTATCGATATGCAGTGAAAATTGAGCAGAAATTCAAGAAACAAAGTAAGTGGGAGAAGCATGGATAGAGCAAGGAAGGCCAACCTCAAGAGATCCAGTCCCATATGCAGGAAAATAAGGGTAACATGAAGTATAAGAAAGACACCAGAAAGTAGTGTGAGTTCCACAATAGCCCTTGGAACAACACTAATGAATGTCGCTCAATACAATAATTAGTGGTCGAGCTCAAAGACAAAGAGTCAAACCTCGACTTGGACCTTGATTCAGAAATAATAAAAGGAGACAGATCATTGATGCAGAACCCAATGCTACTATCACAACTACAATAATCCAACCAGAAGAGGATCCTGCGGAGGGGGAGCGACTCTTCCATTCACAAATGTGGGTGAAGGGGACCCCACTGCATTTTATTGTTGATAGAGGAAGCCAAAACAAAATCATCTCAATAGAGGTTGTAAAGCAGTTGGATTTTCCAACAACACCACACCTGCAACCATACAACATCAGGTGGCTTCGCCAGGGTCAACATCTTCTTGTCAGCCAATAGTGTCTCTTGTCCTATGGCATCAAGCCTTTCAAGGATGAGGTATTGTGTGATGTTTCCCCACTGGAAGTATGTGATGTTCTATTAGGACAACCATATATGTGGAGGCATCATGTCATTTATGAGTCGACCTCGTAACATCATTGTTACTCTAGGGGGTCAACTATACCGAATACTAGAGGTAGTTATGACTATTGTCCCACCAAAACAATGCCACAAAGTAATCTCTCATACTACAAAGTTTAGCCTCTTCACAATCCGATCAGAAGATGAACAAAAGGACACTACAACCACTGTAGTCTCGGACCAAGACCTTTCTATCCAACAGAAGCAGATCGACAAGATTGTATAAGAGTACCAAGATGTTCTTACTGCACCTACGGGGGTGCCTCCAGACTGCCAAATCAAGCAAGTTTATAAGAAAACCCTTCATACTCTTCATGTTGCATCTTCACCGACAGAGTCCTCCCACACTCAAGTAGATCATGCAGCTAGATTGGTTGAATGGATCCAACCCCTCCAGCAACAGGTTCATGACAACCTTCAACAAGTTAAGCAAGACAACTTCTTTAGCAAGGCAAGAAACACACCAAGCTTCAGATTTAGCGGAAGTCTCCATGTCTCCCAAGGGAACTTGACGCAATGGGGACCATTGCTTCCTAAGGGGGGAGGAATGATCCAGATGGATCTTGGTGGCCATCCATCATTTTCACTGAATCACCATCTTGAGACCGTGGTTTTGATAAACCATGATATTAACCCTTTTGATGGGGAATGGAATGTAATGTCATCTTCATTTGTTAATTATAGACATCATGTAATGATTTCCTAGTGGTTTTATGTACATGCCTATTGTTGGAGTTACTTCACACACAACTAGAATTTATTTTTCCTAAGGTTTTTCCTTGTTTATTAGTCATAATTAGTCATTATCCAGTCTCCTATATTTTAGGGGAGAATATTCTCTTTTAGTTGACACTTCAGTTTGACTAGTTGAGTTGAGCTTAGATGTTGCATTGGTTTTGTCACCATGCAACATTGAGATCATCACCATGCTAATTCGAACTTGCCTTGGTATCATCACTAGACTAGCGCATTAACCTTGATTCCCTGAGTTAACTCCTCACTACTCTTTGTTCATTCAGCTAACTGAAGACTAGTTGACTAGTTAACTCAACTAGGTGGCAATTCACTCCCGTAACTGCCTGAGAGACTAGACTAGGTGGCAGTTCACTCCCGTAACTATTGGTGTGTGTCCAAATCACTCTAGACCACCACTATGGTGCATTGGTTCTCCTCGAGTGCGCACTCATTGAGTTATGTAGAGTATATCATGTGTAAATTATTCATTATTCATAACGGTTAATGAGAATTCTTCCATTCTTTCTCTCCTTCTTCTTCTTTCTCAAATTCTCTCTGCAAACGTATGTATTATTTTTTAGCTAGATCTATTTTGCGCAGGTTCAACACATTTACATGGTATCAAAGACGATGGACTGCTAAGAAAAATCTACACCAAAATATTTTGAAGGTACAAAATATTGAAGACAACGGAAAAATGGATTTCCAAAAAGAATTCATTCTTACACCTTACAAATATTTTTCATGAAAGGAGAAAATAGCCATACATATCCAAAATAGAGGGTTGTATAGGTTAATATTGAATACATATACAGAACCGACATCAGCCATAGAAAAATCCAAGTATTTAAATCGCATGGATGAGGCACTCGGAACAATTTGTAGTCTTATTTCTCCCGATCTCCTTTTTCATATATCTTCCTGTAAGACTCTCAATGAAGCCTAGACCAACTTGGAAGGGCTCTTTGGAAAACAAGATGATATGAGGGGACACATGTTGGAGGTGGAGTTTCTCACATTGGATCCAAAAAGCTTTGATAATATCCAAGATTTCTTTACAAAATTCAAGGATTTACTGTCGCAACTCAAAGCTTGTGGGGTTGATAAATCGAAGGAGGAGAAACAAATGGTTCTCACCATTCTCTCCAAGGTTGGTCTTGAATTCTCTTTATTTATATCCACATTCCATACTATCAGATTCGCCTCTGGAGCCACCTGGAAGATGCCATCTCTTGAGGACTTTATCGAATCCTTGACACAAGAGCAAACCAAGATCATCAACATGGGCACAATCAAAGGCCCAAGGGCGCATGCACTCACTGTGCATGATGGAAACCACAAATATCATAAATCTAAATATAAAGATAAACGAAAATCTCATGCACATCCGAAGAAGGAAGGGTACACAAAACCCTTCACCGATGCCTCCAGATCCAAAGGGGAAAAGAGAAGAAAAGGGGAGAAATGCACGTATTGTCACAAAGGATTCCATTCGGAATACACATGCATGCAAAAACAAATAGATATGATGTCTAAAATAATTCAGAAAAACAACCTTGGAGATCGCATCCCTGAGGGTTCCAAGAATAAGAATCCAGAAGATTCGAATTCCAAGAAAGACAATTCTAGCCATGCCTTGATTTCCATCAAATCCTCTCCCGATGCTTGGATCGTAGATTCAGGAGCATAACATCACATGGATGCCTCAAAAGTAGTATATTATTCTTTGGATGCATGCAAAGGTCCTCCTATTCTGATGGGGGACAACTCTTCTGTCGAAGTCACCGACAAAGGAAGGATTGAACTCACCAACGAAAGCTTCAAGAATGTGTTGCACGTTCCCAAACTTTCCGTCAACCTTCTCTCCATGTATCAGATGGAGAATTCCTGCACCGGAAATAAAGTCATATTCACACCAAATTTCGTGGACATCTACGACATGCAAACCAACTCCAGGGTTGCTACCGGTGAGGTAAATCAACAGTCTAGATTGTATACATTTTCTGAATTCATTGAACCTGGTTCTACTTTACTTCTTACTCATGTCAATGAAATTAGTAGGATATGGCACGAAAGGTTTGGACATTTGAATTTTAGATACATGCAATAACTTAGCAAGAAAATATTGGTTGATGGTATACCAAACATCCATTTCTCCAAGGGAATATGTGAGGGATGTGTTCTCGAAAAACACCCTCAAGAGAAGTTCGACAAAGGAAAGTCTCAAAGAGCTCCTGCACCTTTAGATATGATCCACATTGACCTCATGGGTCCCTTTATGCATCCATCGATCAACAAAGTGAGGTTTGTTCTCATTTTTGTTGATGATTTCTCATGTTTTACATGGATCTACTTTCTCAGGCAAAAATATGATGTCTTTCAACACCTCAAAGATTTCAAAGCCTTGGTTGAGACACAGTCTGGAAAGAAGATCAAAGTATTTCGAACTGATAACGAGGGAGAATATGTAAATCATGAGATCCATAATATTTTCCACGAGGAAGGGATTCAGTTGCAACACACAGTTCCCTATACTCCACAGCAAAACAGAGTTATTGAGTGGAAAAACAGACCTCTAAAGGAGATGGCATGTTGCATGTTGCATGTTGCATGCAAAGTTACTACCACAGAGACTATGGGCCAAAGCACTTAATTGTGCAACATACATCCAAAACATATCTCCCTAGAGATCTGTCAAGGATAATATCCTGTATGAGGCTTGGAGTGGCCTCAAACCAGAAGTGACCCACTTTCGCATTTTCAGTTCATGTGCATGGGCCCAGATTCCCTCTGAAAACAAGAAGGCACTTGATCCATAGAGCACTGAGTGCATTTTTGTTGGATACCCTGACAGTGTGAAGGGATATAGGCTTATTGATCTTTCCTCGGACCGACTCATCATTGAGCGAAGTGTCCAATTTGAGGAAAGTGTCTCACATGTACCTCAACAGGCGTATGCACAGACCTTCACTCTTCCACCTGTCCGAGATGATGAGCATTCACATGTCAAATCCTCTTCAGACAAGAGTTATGATTCAAAGGAATGAGAGGATTCAGATTCAGATTCAGTACAGTCAGATGTAGATTTCGAGCATCCATATGCAGTTGCAGAGCCAGAGCAGAGGCCCAAGTGGGCACAAATACTCTTCAGGATGCAGGGATCTCATTAGTGATCTAGTTGATACTAGGAAGACTCGATCTGATTTTGAGGAGCCTCATGTTGCACTCACTGCCACTGAACCATTGCCCTCTAGGCATATTTTCTTGGTTCAGTCTTCAGATCCACAGTCTTATGGTGAGGTTGTTGGAAAACCCTTTTGGGAATCCGCCATGCGGGAGGAGTACAACTCCCTCCTAGAGAACCAGACTTGGGATCTGGTTCCCCTTCCTTTTGGGAGGAAACTTGTCAGATGCAGATGGGTCTACAGGACCAAGAGCGCAACGGATGGATAGATTAGCAGATACAGAGCCAGGCTTGTTTCCAAAGGCTTTCAGTAGGTTCATGGTATTGACTATGATGAGACCTTCCCTCCAGTAGCGAAGATGGATTCCATATGATTGGAACTTTCCATTGCGGCAACCAAGGGATGGGAAGTTCATCAGATGGACGTGAAGAATGCATTTCTTCACGGTGATTTCTTTGAGGAGATCTACATGGAGCAGCCCCAGGGATTTATGCAGGACTCATATTTGGTATGTCAACTGAAGAAGTCCCTTTATGACCTCAAGCAGGCTCCGAGGGCATGGTATGCCAAGATGGACTCCTACCTATTGTCACAGNCTACATGCTCAGGATGGATGATTCACTTCTAGTCTTATTTTTGTACGTTGATGATTTGTTGATCACCAATTGCTCAAATTCAACGATTGTTGCAGTCAAGAGGATTCTACATGACAGGTTTTTGTTGATGGACATGGGTCTGCTACACTTCTTTCTTGGACTCAAGAACAGTCAGGATGCATCAGACATCAAATTGTCTCAGGCCAAGTACGCACGGGATCTCCTTGATAAATTTCACATGACAGACTGCAAGTTTGCTCTGACTCCTTTTTGATGCAGGAGCATCTCTCCACTTCAGCCAGCCATGCCAGCGAATTCAAATCACACGCTAGAAGAGAGGCGTAACCTCATTTTAAAATCTGAATTGAATGTAATTAATGTTTTAAGCTGGTGAGCTGTAGAGCCGTGCCTTTGTGAAGGCATTAGGTAGATCGGCCTTTAATGTGTGTATGGCTGAGATCTAGATTTGATTTTGGACTAGACAACCCATTCAATGCAATTGAATAGGGTAGGTAGATCTGGAGGGAAGCGCTCTAAGAGTCCCTCAGGTAAAAGAGATTTTTAGATCTTATTTTGAAAAAAAGTAAGCTAGAAGATAGAAGAGAGGTGTAGAGAAGAGAAGAGCCAGAGAGAGCTCGGGAACACCATTGTAAATACAGGCATTTGCCATTTTTAATAAAAACAACAATTTTTCCTGCACATGTTCTGTGTTATGTGAATGTCTGTGTGTGTTCCATTGTATGTTGTAGATGTATACTATAGTTGTGCATTTGCAGGGAGTTTGTGTGATTTCAGGTGAAGGTCTTTGAGGCTTCACACCAGGAGGGTGTGGCAGAACGTTGCGGGTTCTAAGAGCCGTGCACATAGGTTTCACTTCTGAACACTGCGGGTTCAGACAAAGACGTGTTGCGGCACAAGAACCGGAGTCAACAACTCAGGAGAAGACCTCAAGGTTGTTGAATAACTTGGAGGCAAGGCTATGTGGGAGAAGACACAGTTGCAGATAGAATCTCTTAGGAGTTATGTAAGGCTCTGCCAAGTGGGCATTGAGCACAGGCACAAGGTGCAGTTGGAGGAACTCTGTTGTAAGTTTAGATAAAATCATAGAGGATTATGGGAAGCTCTTCCAGGTGGGCATTGAGCAAGTGCATGGGTGCACAGAAGGGACAGAACTGTTGAACGTTTTGTGGAGAAGATACTCTGCCAGGAGGGCATCGAGTAAGCATGCAGACAGGCACAGAGGAGAAAATAAATCTTTGAGTTCTGAAGTTAGAGGAAGGGTCCACTAAGGGAACCTTCTCAGGGTTACTGAACGCCCATAAAGACTCAACAAGGAGGTTGCTTGAGTGAAGGACAGCCAGGAAGGCGTCAATTTCTCCATCTGAGGGAGAAGAGGGAAAAAATCCCTTAAGGGGTCTGAGTGTTTACAGAATCTCAGGAGGAACAACGTTTTCACACGCATTGGAGAAACTCGAAGTTGAGGAGTTCACAAGAGGAAAGAGCGCAAAGGTCGAAGCCTTCGAGAACGTGAAATTCTTCCAAGTCTGGGAAGAAGGAGTTCATAAGCTCAGGAGGGAGCAACGACAGTCGTCAGATCGGCTGGGAAAGAGATCTGGACCATTGAGGAGTTTACGTCCAGGAGGAGCTCAGGAGGAGCCTACAAAAGGAGGAGATCGACAACCGTCGAAACTTGTTCAGAAATCCCGTCAATCGTTGGATCGGGAGAAGGTGCGCAGAGTTTAAACTCTGGAGTGAGTGCACAGTAGAAATGATCTGAGCCATCAGATCTGGAGCAGAAATCCCGTCAGCCATCAGATTTGCTGAAGTCGCGAGGGAGTTAAGTCCTCGTGAGCAGGAGGAGAAATCCCGAAAAGGGGTGGAGCCATCGGGATATCGGCACTCGAAGAATCGGAGTTCTCGAGGTCGTGAGAATTGGGACATCCAAAGTCTCGAAACGCCAGGAAGATCAGAGCCGTTCGTTAGCAGAGACACGTGGTGGAGATCGAGCGCCCGTCGGTATTGAGGCGCATCGGGAAATCGACATTCCCATGGACAATAGATCGGGGAAATCCAGTTCGAAAACCCCGACATAATCTGAGTCGTTCATTCAGAGGGATAGGTGTCAGAGATCCGGAGAGAGTCGACATATTGACTATCGGGAAATCAGAGTTCCTGAGGTCAAAAGATCCAGGACATCACAAGTCTCGAAATCCCGGAGAGATCGGGACCGTCCATTAGAGAGGACGCGTGGCAGAAATCAGAGCCATCGGGAAAAGTCCCGACAAGGGAGCGAGTCGTTGTTTGAAGGGCCAGCTGTCAGCATGACAGAGAGTCAGGATTCGAGGAGTCGGGAATCCCGCGGGTATATGCATTTAGGCATTGAAAACCCCGAAACCTTGACGAGGGGTAAGTTTGTGGTCACGGGGTAATGGTCACATGGACCGGGATCTTAGCTTGGGGCTAACGCGTGAAAGGCGCGTCGGGAATCGGAGGATCGCGGATCCAAAGGGCATATGCATTGTCGCATGAGAAAGCCCGAAACCCCGACGGAAGGATAGACGACAAGGCTGCGGTCTTGTGAGGTGGTCGTGTGGACCAGGGCATAGCCAGGAGGGGCTAAGGATGAGCAAGGATCTCATTGGTGATCGGGGATTGAAGAGTACAGTGACTCTCGACAACAGGAAGCTCGAAACCCCGAACCCCGATATTGAGTCGGGAAAAGGTCACGGTAAAAAGCAGAAGACCGTGCGGGTGAAGAAAGGGCCTGTGGATAGGGAATTCAACAGGGATTCCATTTGGAGTCCAAATAGCTAATTCAGCTCGAAGACGTGGAAATAGAATGATCATGTGAGCAGGAGAGCACGACGAGGGTGTGGTCATGTCTTTACTGCGTCAAGTGGTATCAGAGCCTGAATCTTGCTTGTATATTTCAGGTAGGAAGAGGCAGGAAAAGGCAGGAAGAGGCAAGGAGCACTCTGATACACATCAAGTGGTATCAGAGTGGGATTATGTTTGTATATTGCAGACATAAGAGGCAAAAGGAAGACAGAGCGTTGGAAACTCTGTAAGGATTTGTTTGCAGGGAGGCAATAGTCCGAAAGACAGTCAGGAAGACTGTAGGAGGATGATGAAGCTGGTAGAACTCTTGATGCGGAGTGACAGCAGCAGGTCTGCCAGGGAGGCAGATAGACACAACAAGATGGCTACTGAAGGCCATAGAAAGAAGAGCCCAGAGCTGATGAGCTGAGTAGAAATAGAGGAAGAGCTCGCTGACATAAATAGAGAAATGGAAGATCTCGAATTGAAGATGCGGCAGAATAGGAAGCCGAGATGGGTATATGAATGGCCCATGAAGAAGCCAAAGATGAAGTGGCCAGTCAGGGAGCTGATGGCCATAAGACAACGAAGGCTGTTAAAAATATGGTTGAGGTATGCAGAGAACCTCAATGGACCAGAAAAGGAGATGATTCTGGTATGTGAACCCGATATTGGAAAATTTCTCGGTGAAGAAGATGAATTGGGATCGTCTGATGATCTCAAGCACTGCCAGGAGGAAAGAAAAGAGGAAATTCCAGATTGCCAGGAGGGAAACAAGATGAGATCACTGCGGGATCTCACGGACTGCCAGGGAGACAGTGAGGGAATTTTGCATTGCCAGTTGGGCAATGATCAGAGATCGTTGCGGGATCTCGAAGACTTCCAGGAGGGCAGCGAGAGCGTCTCATATTGCCAAGTGGGCAGAGATGAGCGTTTGAGACTATCTGAAAGTCTCAGGGACTTAGAGGAGAGTTCAAGTCAACATTGGGTGCTGATCAAGATGGGATCAATCGATCTCAAAATCCACCAGGAGGACAGCGGAAGCATCCCATATTGCCAGATGGGCAGGGATGAACTGATGAGTCAGAATCGACCAAGGGAGCTGACAGAGCAGGTGAGCTCAAAGATAGATTTGGATCAATAGGTGTAGCTGACAGAAGAGGAGGAATATCAAGATGATATTATGATGATTGGGGGAATTAGAGTATTCCTACCATTTTCCCAGGAGGAGGCATAAATTTGTGTTGCAGGTGCAGCAACAGCAGAAGGACAGTCACAGCTGACAATGACTGTCAAAAGGAAATTGGAGCAGACATTTGAGACTGCCCAAGTAGAAGAAGAAGGGAAGAATGAGCATTCTGAGGAATGGCTCAATGACTTCAGCCAAGAAGCTGAGGAATTTGTAGCGTTGAAGCTGACAACCAAAGAAGCAGAAGGAAAAGATGAGCATTCTGAGGAATGGCTCAATATTTTCAGCCAGGAAGCTGAAAAGACTGCAACATGGGAGGTTGCAGAAGCAGAGGAAGAAGGAGTAGACAGAATTTGCTTTGCTGATATGTGGCAGCAGATGGAATCCCTGGAATAAAGGGTGAGAGTGCAGGGAAGGCACATCTAACAGGTGAGGTTGGAAGATGAAGAAGGAGGCATGGGAGATCATGATGATCTGCCCATGTGCCAGAAATTTTTGCAGCTGAGGAGACTGCATGAACATAACCATCCACTGGAGCAGCTGGACGAAGTGATCAGTGAGATCATGGAGTTGATGTTGAAGTCAGCAGAGACTACCAGTAGGGAGAGGTTGAGCAGAAGAGAAGTAGCAGTGACAGAAGCACAGTGGCAGCAGCAACAACAACAGAGTGGAGCGGATGAGAAGCTCCAAAGACTTATTTGGGATCCAGGAGGATTTCCAATAGCTCAGAGGGGAAGTGCATGAGCAGGAACTTATGATTTTTCAGCTGAGGTGTTTGATGTAGGAGCATCTCTCCACGTTAGCCAGTCAGCCAGCCATCCACGCCAGTGAATTCAAATCACACGCTAGAAGAGAGGCACAACCTCATTTTAAAATCTGAATTGAATGTAATTAATGTTTTAAGCTGGTGAGTTGTAGAGCCGTGCCTTTGTGCAGGCATTAGGTAGATTGACCTTTAATGTGTGTATGGCTGAGATCTAGATCCGATTCTTGACTAGACAACCCATTCAATGGAATTGAATAGGGTAGGTATATCTGGAGGGAAGCGCTCTAAGAGCCCCTCGGGTAAAATAGATTTTTAGATCTCGTTTTGAAAAAAAGTAAGCTAGAAGATAGAAGAGAGGTGTAGAGAAGAGAAGAGCCCGAGAGATCTTGGGAACACCATCGTAAATACAGGCATTTGCCATTTTTAATAAAAACAACAGTTTTTCTTGCACATGTTCTGTGTTATGTGAATGTCTGTGTGTGTTCCATTGTATGATGTAGATGTATACTGTAGTTGTGCATTTGCAGGGAGTTTGTGTGATTTTAGGTGAAGGTCTTTGAGGCTTCACACCAGGAGGGTGTGAAAGAACACTGCGGGTTCTGAGAGCCGTGCACAGAGGTTGCACTTCTGAACACTGCGGGTTCAAACAAAGACACGTTGCGGCACAAGAACTGGAGTCAACAAATCAGGAGAAGACCTCAAGGTTGTTGAATACCTTGGAGGCAAGGCTGTGTGGGGAAGCTCTTCCAGGTGGGCATTGAGCAAGTGCATGGGTGCACAGAAGGGACAGAACTGCTGAACGTTCTGTGGAGAAGATACACTGCCAGGAGGGCATCGAGTAAGCATGCAGACATGCACAGAGGAGAAAATAACTCTTTGAGTTCTGAAGTTA
Source organism: Picea sitchensis (assembly GCA_010110895.2). Classification (NCBI taxonomy): domain Eukaryota; kingdom Viridiplantae; phylum Streptophyta; class Pinopsida; order Pinales; family Pinaceae; genus Picea; species Picea sitchensis. Next base: position 29,934 of record SNQJ01S0093501.1, read on the forward strand.
GAGGAAGGGTCTGCTAAGGGAACCTTCTCAGGGTTACTGAATGCCCAGAAAGACTCAGCAAGGAGGTTGCTTGAGCGAAGGACAACCAGAAAGGCGTCAATTTCTCCATCTGAGGGAGAAGAGGGAAAAAATCCCTTAAGGGGTCTGAGTGTTTGCAGAAGCTCAGGAGGAACATCGTTTTCACAAGCATTGGCGAAACTCAGAGTTGAGGAGTTCGCAAGAGGAAAGAGCGCAAAGGTCGAAGCCTTCGAGAACATGAAATTCTTCCAAGTCTGGGAAGAAGGAGTTCATAAGCTCAGGAGGGAAAAACGACAGTCATCAGATCGGCTGGGAAAGAGATATGGACCATTGAGGAGTTTACGTACAGGAGGAGCTTAGGAGGAGCCTATAGAAGGAGGAGACCGACAACCGTCGGAACTCGTTCAGAAATCCCGTCAACCGTTGGATCGGGATAAGGTGCGCAGAGTTTAACCTTTGGAGTGAGTGCACAGTAGAAATGATCTGAGCCATCAGATCTAGAGCAGAAATCCAGTCAGCCGTCGGATCTGCTGAAGTCGCGAGGGAGTTAAGTCCTCATGAGAAGGAGGAGAAATCCCGACAAGGGGTGGAGCCATCGGGATATCGACACTCAGAGAATTAGAGTTCTCGAGGTCGTGAGAATTGGGACATCCAAAGTCTCGAAACGCCGAGAAGATCAGAGCCGTCCGTTAGCAGAGACACGTGGTGGATATCGAGCGCCCGTCGGTATTGAGGCGCATCGGGAAATTGGCATTCCCGTGGACAAGAGATCAGGAAAATCCAGGTCGAAAACCCCGGCCTAATTTGAGCCGTTTATTCAGAGGGACAGGTGTCAGAGATCCTGAGAGAGTCGACATATTGACTATCGGGAAATCGGAGTTCCCGAGGTCAAAAGATCCGAGACATCACAAGTCTCGAAATCCTGGAGAGATCGGGACCGTCCATCAGAGAGGACGCGTGGCAGAAATCAAAGCCATCGGGAANAATCCCGCGGGTATATGCATTTAGGCATTGAAAACCCTGAAACCTCGATGAGGGGTAAGGTTGTGGTCACAGGGTAATGGTCACATGGACCAGGAGCTTAGCTTGGGGCTAACGCATGAAAGGCGCGTCGGGAATCGGAGGATCGCGGATCCAAAGGGCATATGCATCGTGGCATGAGAAAGCCCGAAACCCTGACGGAAGGATAGACGGCAAGGCTTCGGTCTCGTGAGGTGGTCATGTGGACCAGGGCATATCCAGGAGGGGCTAAGGCCGAGCAAGGAGCTCATTGGTGATCGGGGATTGAAGAGTACAGTGACTCTCGACAGCAGGAAGCTCGAAACCCCGAACCCCGATATTGAGTCAGGAAAAGGTCATGGTAAAAAGCAGAAGACCGTGCGGGTGAAGAAAGGGCCTGTGGATAGGGAATTCAACAGGGATTCCATTTGGAGTCCAAAGAGCTAATTCAGCTCGAAGACGTGGAAATAGAATGATCCTGTGAGCAGGAGAGCACGACGGGGGTGTGGTCGTGTCTTTACTGTGTCACTTTCCTATCAGGAGTCAAACTTGAGAATGGTAGGGAGACTCCACTGGTTGACAACACACTATACAGACAGCTAGTGGGGAGCTTGTTGTATCTCACACACTCTAGACCAGACCTCTCATATGCAGTTGGCACATTTTCCAGGTTCATGCAGGAGCCGCATGAGCTACATTGGAAGGTTGGAAAGCGTATCCTTCGATCGTACATGACACCATCACCTTTGGGATTCATTATGCATAAGACTCTACATTATATCCCATCGGGTTTACTGATTCCGATTGGGTGGGTGATAGCATTGATCGTAAGTCCACATATGGTTACTCACTCAGTCCTAGTTCCAGGCCTATCTATTGGTCGAGCAAGAAGCAAGCTCCCATTTCTTTATCTTCAGCTGAGGTAGAGTAGAGAGGGGTAGTTAACATAACCATTCAAGCTATGTGGCTACAACATTTTATCACTGAGTTGGGCATTCAGTTTCATTGCCTGATTGTCATCTGGTGTGACAACCAGAGCACTCTGAAGTTATGTAGAGATCCAGTTTAGAGGCAGTGGACAAAGCATATTGAGATCCACATGCACTATATTCGGTACTTAGTACACGAGGGAATCATCGACTTACAATTATGTCCTTCAGCAGAATAGATGGAAGACATCTTCACCAAGAGCTTCACTGAGCATAAGTTCCATTCTCTGCGAAGTCATCTTGGAGTGAAGGACACAGTTGCCTAGAAACTATAGTTCTTCTTTTTACATACAT
>SNQJ01S0093503.1:30088-47305 GCA_010110895.2 Picea sitchensis
GATGTCCCTCAAGCAAGCCAAGAAGGATAATAAATTATCACCAAAGTACTATGGCCCTTATAAGGTGTTGCAAAAGATTGGTACTATGGGATACAAATTGGAGTTGCCTGCATCTTCATGAGTACACCCAGTTTTCCATGTTTCATGCTTAAATAAGGTTATAAGCGATAAGATCTCAGTTCAAACTATATTTCCAGAACTTGACGAGGAAGGAAAAATCATATTGGAGCCTGAAGCCATCACTGACACAAGAATTCACCAGCTAAGGGATAGATCCATTTCAGAGTATCTCATTAAATGGAGGAAACTACCGGCTGAAGATTCCACTTGGGAAGATGAGACTTTTATACAGAAGCATCCAGAGTTACTCAAGCATTGTGGACAACACTTATCTCAAGGGGAGGGGCATGTTAAGCCCTAATATTGGCTCATTACCCCTTAATTGGGGCATATTATATTAGTAATATTATTTTATTTATGTTGTCTTTAGGCCATTAGTTGTAATTATACCTCCTAGTCTCCTATATATACCAAGGAGAAATTTTCATTTTGAATCATCTTGTACTTGAACATTTAAGTGGGGTAAAAGGAGATTACCCCCTCGAAGAGGCTTATTATTTGAAATTATCTCTTTTTCAAGGCGTTGAGTACTTTTTCTGAGGTTTTTCTATGCTATATTGATATTTGGTTCTTAACACCTTGTGTCATGGTTTTTGGAGAGGGTACCTCTTTTGCACCCTAGGATTTTGTTGGCAACTTCAGGGCCGCGAGAGCCGCGTTTGATGTGGTGGGACCATGTGCTGACATGACACAGGGGAGGGGAGGGTGGCCATTACTTCACAACCACTATGGCACGCATGTGGTGTCATATGACACATGTGATACTACGGTACCCATACGGTGGTATGGACTACCGACACGACCCTGACATGGTGCAACCTCCTAGGGAGGACTGGGATCAGATAGGTACATTTGTGTATTTATGTTTTGTGATTTTGATAGTGTAGCATATGATTATGTATATATGGATGTTGAATCTACCTTTGGTGTTGTGTTTCAGATGTGGGGCCTCGAGGCTGTGAGGCAGAGATGGTCGAGGAGCCAGCTCACTAGGGACCAGTGCGACCATCGTGGGAAGAGATGTAGGTAGGACAGAGGCACAGGCGAGATGATGCTTGTGTTGGACCAACATATGAGATGAGGGCAGGATGAAGGCAGAGAATATATGATGTTTGTGTTGGACCAGCACGTGAGTCGTAGGTAGAGGCCAGAGGGGGGATGGCATACCTTCATCGACAATTCAAGGATATTCTACAGGGTGTGTCGGAGGGTATGTGGGCCCACATACAGGATGAGAGGGTCTTGGAGAAGTGTGTGGGTGTGCTGGCAGAGTGGTAGACTTTGATCCGTCAAGCAACTCTAGTGGGGGAAATGATGACTAGTCAACTGCCCCCTGGACCTGGAGGACCCCCAACTGGTGGAGCACCTCCAGCTGACAGAGGACCTGGGGGGAGCTCTAGGGGCACCATGAGTGCAGGGTTTTGGGTTTTTATAGGCTTGCGAGCCCATTTTGTACAGGGTAGTTGATACCCATTTTGTATAGGGTAGGGAGTACCCAGTTTGTACCTATAGGGGTGAGGGGACACACTAGCCTAAGAGCGATGTATTTTGTATATTGTAAAAATTTATGACATTTATTGAGGATATATATATATATAGACACATATTGTTGGCTTATTTTATGTTTTGATGAGTTTATGTTTTTGATGATTTGTGATGTATAATCTATATGCTGTGACATATGTATGATGCTTATGTATCTTATTATGTTTTGATGTGATAAATTCCAATCTAAAACTAGGTTAGCCATATTATATGCTATTTGATTACATTGTCTTAGAATGTGTGTAAATGTGATTGAATCAAAGTTGCGAGATAAGAGTCTAACTTGCAGGTATTTGTGAAAGAGGCAAGGATCGTGGACATGATATACATTGTTGAGTTGTAGGATGACCAACTCCGAATCTAATAAAATGCTAAGGTGATGAATGTAGCGGTGACTGGCCTTGGTGAGGATACCAATGATGGTGTTGTATTCTACTTGGTTGTTGGTGGTTGAGCCCAAACATATGCCGCTGGAGTGGASCAGTACATGTGAGGGGGTATGGAGGGCCCAAGCGGCCGAAGAAAGATTATGTGACCAACGACTAGTACCATTAGTGTAACTTATGTGGTAGGCCAATGGAGGATGCATATATCAATAAAACGGATGGTAATCAGACATGAGGAGTGGTGGAAAAAATAAAGAAGACTAAAAATCTAGAAATGTGTACAAAGAAAAAGCCTAAGTTAGAATGACTACGCTCAAGCGTAAAAATTCTTTAAGTACAACCCGTTGACAGGTTCTTTGAGAGGATATCCTTCTGAAGAATCCATGATGTATGCACCTTTAGTGAGGCAGTGGTGGACAATGTAGTGTCCATTCGATAATGACTTGAATTTCCCATGGCCGAGAGTATCATGGGTGATATCGTAGGCTACGACGAGATCTCTTTCCTTGAATGAACGAAGTTTTACATGTCGGTCGAAGCTGGATTTGGACCATTTTTAGCTACCTCATTATTCTGTAATGAAGACCAATGATCTTCATCAAGCGACTATAAGGTCATCAAGTGCTACTCAATTGGAGTAGTGTCAGGTAATAGCGTGACGACGGTGCGTAACATGGGAATTTCACACTCGATAGGGAGGGTGGCTTTGATCCCATGGACGAGGTGGAACAATGTAAAATTGATGGTAGTTTTGACTACTGTGTGATAAGCCCATAATGCTGAAAACAACATATGATGCCAGTTGGTCTTATGTTTGTTGACGGTACATTGTAGCATGGTTTTGAGGACTTTGTTGATAGCCTCGACCTATCCATTGGAATGAGGGTAGTATGGGGAAGAAAAATCATGGGAGAGGCCTAACTTTTAGGAGAGTTCTACGAAGATCTCATTCTCAAAGTGTTTACCGTGATCGGATACTAATTGTAGTGGGACTCTGAAACAAGTAATGACATGATTGAAGAAAAAACGCATTACTGTGTCAGCGGTTATGTTGAAAGTGGGCATGGCTTTGGTCCATTTGGCAAAGTAATCCATTTCCATGATGATGTACTTGTGTCCATTACTATATGGAGGATTTCAAGTCATAAATTATATCCCCCATTTACAGAAGGGGCCGACGGTGATAACTGGATGTAGAAGAGAAGGAGGTGTTGGTGCTTTCTTTGAACAAAGCTGGCATTTGTTGCATTGCTTGACATCATGGATGCAATCATGAAACAACGTGGGCCATAAGTACCCTGCTCGAATGATTTTTTGGGCAGTGGACATACCCGAGAGGTGGCCACCGCAAGAACCGCTATGGAAATCGTTTAGGACTCTATCCACTTCGTCAATGGTAAAACATTGACGAATAATGGTGTCGACCCCTTGTCTGTACAAGACATCATCGATGAGGATTTTTGGCCCCTGGGTATGGAAGTAAGCAAAGATAAGAGAAGAAAAGACGGAATGTGAGCTACGTGGAAGACACAATGACGGATACTGGTTCGAAGTGAGTAGAAGAGAGAAGTAAGATAAATCAAGTCATTGGATGAGGATATAGAGGATGATAGATAAACAAGAAAGATGGATCATGAATAACTCAACAAGTAGAAAAATCCACTGTTGGATGCTTTGGAGCACTGCGTGAGAAGGAAGTAAAGACAGGATGGCGAAGTCCTGAAAATGCGGGTCAAGTTGGCCTAGGTTTTTAGACACTTATGGTTTTGGTATCTAGGGTTTTGACACTTAGGTTTTGGCCTAAGGTTGTCGATGAGCTATTGTAATGTATAAATAAAGGTCCATAGGACCTGGTATGGGTTGTTTTCATTGTTGTTGTTATTATTGATCATTCCAAGTTCGTTATTGTTACAAGTGATTATTGTAGTGAGAGAGAGAAGCATTGAGGAGTGAGGGAAGTCTGTGTTGTAAGATCTTCAGCTGGGTGTGAAGATCAACCCTGTGTTGATACTGAGAGGGGGGTGAATCAGTATCAAGTACAATTTAAAACATTTTCCAACTTATACTTAAACCATTCAATTATATACAATGAGCAATGAACAATAGTATAAGAGTTACATCAATACACCACAATACACCATGCACAATATATATGAGAAATAATCAATAGTTTGTGTTCAAGGGAAGTAATGACTTCCAAAGGTAGCTACAGCTTCCAAATGTAAAGGGAGGGATAAACCTGAGAAAGGAAGATGCAATCCTCCAATATCAAGAGATTTGAACTCTATCATGCCCTTCCTTCCACCCAAGAATATGAGAGATAATAAAACTTTATTCAGTTATGGTCTGTTCAAAAGACCCAACATGCCCCGCCCTCAATATTTAACATATGATTCTTAATATTGCACAAAAGAAACTACCAGTCTGTACTCTTTCCAATGGAGATGAGTCCCCTTCAGTTAGATCTCTGTATGAAAAGTTATGTTGCTTACGGAACACTGTTTTTGACTAGTTTGGGGTAGTCACAAACCCTATATTCCATAGAGTGTATCTCCACTTAATTACTGTGAATCAAGAGCTAAACTTTTACCAGAGGTATGATATGTCTTATCCTGCACCATGATATTTCACCATCTGAATCGTTCTAGAACAAAGAGTTATAGCAAAAATGGTAAGATGACACGAAAATAACATACAGCAGAACACATCACCAAAAGACTTGTCCTCCTTGAAATCCGGCCTTCTTTTATTTTCTTCTTCTCTGAAATTCGACTTGTTTCAAATGGATGACATAATGATGTTTATTTATGCCATTTTATTTCACTTCCCTTTTAACGTAGGGCCAAGATGGTACTTTCTTATTTTGTAATTCTTTTCTTTAATTGTCTTTAGGGCCTACATTTACTTCCTTCTTTAATTCACTTGTCATCTTCAAAATTCATTTCTCCTCAGCCATGAGAATCCACGTGGCGATGCCACATACCACCGGAAAAGAGCATGATGTATACTATCCATCCGTAGGTTTTGTATCTGCATATTACATTTTCCTTGATGTTCAAATATCTTCATCAATCTTGTAGTCCAAAACCCATGACTAGTTGACATCAATGACAACAACAATCTTCCAACAATCTCCCCTTTGTCATTGATGGCAACACTCATGCTCCCCTATCATCATGATCCCAATTTCTCTCCCCTTTGACATCAATGGCAAAGGAGTATGGTCTCCCACGAGTTTAATGGAAAAAAGGTAACCTTCTTCTTTGGAGTTGCTCCCCCTAAACATATTGGCACTCAATAATACTTCATCCTTATTTTTTGGTCTTTTGGGACATTTTCTTCCTTAAAATACTTTTCTTATTGGCCACGTCTTCTCTTCTTCATGTCTAGGATAACATCGTTTTTTGGTCTTCTTGTTGGAGTTGTAACCAATCTTCTGATTATTTTCTCTGATTTTATTTTAGAATCAAAAGCGTGAAGTATCATGATCACACATTTACCTAACAGTAGATTATGATTCAGTCTTCAACCAATAGAACATTCTTTGCTTTTACATTTTCTTCCAAGCTCTACATCTTCTCAAGTATTTTGGCGGATGAGTCATCTCCCAAATGCAACATTATACACCCTTTCTCTTCAAAGTGATGAATCCCTGTCTTGATCTGATCATGTGTGAAAAGACATCCAGCATCTGTACCATTCATCTCTTCTTCTTTACATTTTCGGCCCGGTCAATGCTATTCGACAATCTTCATTGTTTGGAATCTCTTTCCTTCTCCACATCTTGTGGTTGGCATAGGCATCTTCATTCATATATACGCAATCTAGGTGCTTGTGACCAAGATAATTACGTTGTAGCATACAATATTTTGTCCATCAATGGGTAAAATGAATTATAACCTCTATTGAACCAAATCCGATTATTTCCATATCTTACATTTTACACCATCCATGTTTCTTGTGTATTTGTTCCTTTCATTGATTACGCAATTCATTGCCTTATGTCAAAAAATTTTTTTGCAAATTATAGCGATGACCAGAAAGAATTTTGTCTGTAGGTAAAGTGGAGAAGCTAACTGTGATGTGGTCCATCACGGGTTCATGATATATTCTTGTAGTTCCTTCATCTTGATTGGAACTTCTTTGATTTCACGAAGGTAGAAGGTCTTCTTGGATATTCATCTCTCTTTTGTAATCATTCCTTCTTTCGGTATCCTAGTCCACTTCTCTCATCAAGTAAATGTCTTTGTAGCTCTTTCTTCAACTTGCTTGTTGGTATTTGCATCTTCTTTGTATGAAGTTTCACCCATTATGCCATCCAAGATGTGTTAAGTCTTTTACAGCACTTGAGAGTTTCTTAGCTCTTCCTCGATGAGACAACTTCTTGTTCAAGTTTCTCTAAGTTTTCTCCTGAAATCTTCTTCTTTTTCTTTATCATTTGGACCTTCCTTTATACCTTTCTTCTTCTTGCTTCTTCAAGTAGGATTTTCAAGAAATGGTTTCTTCTCTCGGTTCTGAAAGTCTTGTAATTGTTTCTTTAAGCTTACAGCTGTCTTTTCACAACTAACCAATTCCTTAGTTTTCTTTGTGTCTTTGAGCTTGCTATTTTCAATCTCAACATGCTTCAATTGTTTCCAAGATTCTCATCTTCTTGTTGAATAATTTTTCTTGTGATTTTCTTCTTCTTCATTGGACTTTTCTTCCTTGATGTCACTTCTTTCAATCCTTGGATATGAGGACATTCAAATTCATAGCGGTATTTTCTCCTTCTACAGTGAAGCAAGAAGTGACCTTTATTTTCTTCTTTGAAATGCAGAGATATTTTGTCATCTTCAACTTCTTCTTCTATTAAAACTTCTTCCCTTGCATAAGTTCTTGTAGCTTGTCCCAAAGATATTTTCTGATGCACATGATCCACCTTGGTTTCGAATCCATCAATCCATCTAGGATGGTATCTGTGCCGATTTGTTGTTCCTTTTCTTCCTTCATTTTCTTGTGATCTTTGGTTTCTTGAAGCATTATATCCTGAATCAACTAAGATCCAAACATCTTCCCAAGGAAGCTTTTCAAGTAGTTTCCATTCTATTTTCCAGTATTCAAAATTGCTTCCATCAAATGGGTGAATCCCATTTGGATATTTCCTTCCATTTTCTGCATGGATCTTCCTTCAGTGGTTAAAGCTGTCTTGAGCCTACGATACCAATTGTTGATCTTGAGAGGGGTTGAATCAGTATCAAGTAAAATCTAAAAATTTCCAACCTACTTAAACCATTCAGTATATACAATGAAGGCAATGAACAATAGTATAGAGTTACATCAGCCACCACAATACACCATGCTACATGATATATATGAAATAATCAATAGTTTGTGTTGAGGAAGTAATGACTTCCAAAGGTAGCTCTGACTTCAAATGTAAAGGGAGGATAAAACTCCAAGAGGAATGCAATCATCTCAAGAGATATTTGAACTCTATATCACTTTGCCCCTTCCTTCCTTAAGAATATATGAGAAGATAATAAAACTTTATTCAATTTTAGTATGTTCAGAAGACCCAACTTGTCACCAAACATGCCCTGGCTCAATATTTAACATCTGATTGAAACTCTCAAAATGAAATACAATTAAAGTATTATTTTCCAATGAAATTGAATCCTGACATTTGGATTATGTATGAAAAGTTATGATTGTTTTACCCAGGACATCTGTTTTTTGACTAGTTTCGGGGCTGGTCACAAACCCTATATTCCAGTGTATCTCCATAATTACTCTTGAATAAAGAGCTGAAATTTTTACGGAGTACTTGTGATATGTCTTCTCACTACCATAGATATTTCACCATATGAATCGTTCTACTTTTCAAAATTTACTTCGCTTAAAAGAGTAGCAAATGACCTGAAAATAACATGCCTTAGAACCACATCACCAAAGACTTCATCCTCCCATGAAATCTACGGCCTTCTTTTATTTCTTCTTCTCTCACAGAAATGGACTTGTATAAAATAGATGTATAATGATGTTTATTTATAACATTTATGTCCTTCCTTTTAACATTAGGACCCAAAACTTTCTTATTTTGTAATTCTTTTTTTTTTTTTTTTTTTTTTTTTTTTTTTTTTTTTTTTTTTATTTTCAAAAATTCATTTCTCTCAACCATGAGGATCACATGACATGCCACATACCAGAAAAAGAGCATGATGTATACTATCAATCCATGGTGTTGTATCTGCATGTGCATTTCCTTCATCAATCCAATTAATCAATCTTGTGGTCCAAACCCATGACTAGGGTAGACATCAATAACATAACCAATCTTCAACACCACCTGGCTGGGTGCAGGGGAGGAAAGGCAGAGAGAAGAAAGAAGATCTTCTAGCTAAGATCTCATATAACAACTGTATGCTTTCATATTAGTATATTATAAAGCACAATTCTCTGGGCCGTAACCCTAAGGAGAGGGTGAACCACTTATATCTTGGTGTTGTGTGTGATTGATGTGGTGTTCTCTTCTTTATAGATATACTTCTATTGCACATTATTGTATTGAATGAAAAATAGTTGTGTGAACTAGATCTAAGCTGGAAATTGATATCTAGATGTTGTATTATTCTTGTATTGGAACCACTTTGTATTCCCTTTGGTTGTAGACATCGTTGTCATGCAACCCCCTCATAAATACTTCAAGTGAGACTGCATCTACACCACAGATGTTTCCGAAAGGGCCAATAATCAGGTTTTTGTTGGTGCACTATTAAGAATTTAACCTTAGGTCTGCCCCTGTGCCAACAAATGGTTATGTTGTGGGGACAAGAATCTTCTTGAGGAGGAATGTCAAGGTGGTTTCCATAGAAGGCAGTTAGTGGATAGAAGATCCAAGAAAGGACTTTTAATGAAGCCTAAGAACAAGAAAAGTAATCTCACAGTACAAAGGATTGATTTGGGAGAAGATATATCTTTACTAATATACATGATATTTTCTTTGAAAGAATTCATAAGGATCTATACGAATGGCTGGCCAGATTAGCAGATACCCGATTTGAGATCGAAGATATAGAACCTATGGTTTTGGATGGCGTTGATAAGAATATCAAAAGTGATATCATATGTCGAAACATTAGATCCTTCGGTTTGATAATAGCACCGACGGGGTACATCACAGAGTTTGTTTTTTGATAGAGTAGAGTCATATAGCGAAGCAGAGAGGTATTTCTTCACGGGACCTAGAGGAAATTTTACACTTTTTAACATTGAAGATGAAGATTCTATTGCACGAGAAGAACATCTTAAAGGTACAATATAGTTGATCCGGATTGGAAAGGGATAATTTTCAAGAACTCGGATAGTGACAACGACAGGAAATTTGAACATATAATGCGGTCAGGAGAGTGTTAGAAGTTCCTCTTGCAAAACCTATTTAGAACTATGGGGATGAGGTTTCTATGAGTAGGCGACAGATCTAACAGATGAAAATTTAGAATCTGTAAAGGCCGAGGAGAGCGATGAAGAACCTCGCTTGGGAAAAAACCAAACTTTAGGAACACCAATTTGTTGAAGTAAGTATAATGCCTCATGTTGTTTCAAAAATTAAGCAATCGAGTAATGAGAGTCTGGAAACCTCCAGGCACTTTGCTCGCTTTAGTACATAACTTTAAATTTTGAGAAACTTCCGGAAATCTAAACATGCAGATGAGAAGCTACAGAAGAGGTCACGTTTAGAAAGATCTTGATCCGCCTACGTTTCACAGAAAAGGCTATACTTGATGCTAAAAATATCCTTATTAATTTTAAAGAAAATAAGTTCCACATTTAAATACTACCACAGAGGGAGGAGATTCTTGATTTGGTACATGAAATTTTTCCAAGGAGATGCACCTAAACCTTTAAAATTCATTAAGACTATGCTAATTTCTCAAGATTGAGGATCTAAAGTTAGAGTAAGTAGTGCATTATAAAACTAAACAAAAATCCAGAGCATAGTTGAACCTATGTGGGAGTTTGATCATAGATTAAGACCTTGACAGGCCATTTTAGTTTTCAGATCTGACGGCGAAGCGAGTGGTTCATTCTTCCCTCTTACCACACCTTCGGAGTTACTATGATGCAACAAATATTTCTTCACAGGCATAGGCCCTAGAGATCGTCATGAAGTTAGAATCAACCCCTATGGGAGAATCGAGCTCAAGTATGAGTCAAATCTTGAGTCAACTAACTAGTTTATCTGCGGAGTCGAGAAGATATGAAGAAAGACAGGAGAAAAGATAAAAGAGAAGACAAATGGTGCATTAGATGAGAAAATAAGAAGGTCATGTAAGGATCATTGTCCCCTATTTCATGACTATTTGACATTTGGAGCTCTGGGTCCTTTAAATCAAGTTACCCTGCTTTTTTGTGAGGTATGTAGAAATAGACGTCTCCATGGTGAATGCTACTACATGTAAAAATATGTTCATACACCCACAAAAATGTATTGCACGTTACGTATTAGGTGTAAGGGCATGATGATAGGGATTGTGGGGATTACAACCTCATGCATGAAATATCGAGGGATACATACAGAATTTAAAAGGCAAAGTACAACCAAGAAGGAAACACTACATAGTATAATTCTCCAGTAAGAGAAAACTTCAGCCTTGTGGTGGATTAGGAAAGGAGAGGACGAAAAGAGATATGGGTGGTAGGGGCCAAATCATTTTGCTACTCTTGCATGCAACGGGACGCAGCAAGGGATTTTGAGAACCCTTGGACCACTTACAACTACTGCAGCTCATTCAAACATATTATCGAATATTGTCCTGTTCTGCTAGCTAAACTTCAAGAAAAAATGAGGACCTCAAAAGAACCGGAAAGTTCAGCCGATATGCAGACATAAACGGAGAGGACCCTAGGTAGAGTCACTATCACTAGAGGAGGCGTTGTTACGGAGAAGACGAGTATTGAGGAAAAGGCGCAGAAAAATGAGGAGTCCCGAAAGTTGTAGAGACGATTTTCGTGCAAAGAAAAGAGGAAAAACAAATATTTGAGGAGGAAATAAAACAATTCAGGAGAGACCATGGTTCTTCATGAAGACATGACCAACAGTAAGAGAATGTGGAATTCCTCTATAATTTGATCAGTCTGCTCTTCGGGGAGAAGGAAAATAGGTAAACAAGCTAATGGAATTCTTATATACTTGTATTAAGTTGATTCGGGATGAAAGTGTTGTACAAGAAATACAAAAATTAATCAGTTGATGCGACCTAGGAAAGATGGGTCCTTGCTTCATAGAAAAGTTCTGGAAGTCTCTAAAAAGGAAGATAAGGAAAAATGAACTACACCTAAATGCTCAGAATTGGAAGTATGCTGTCGTTATGTGGTCCTCAATTTAGGAGTGGGAGGTCAATGTCATAGCCGAAGAAGATCACGGGCGATGGGAAAACCTAAGTTGATATATTCTACTGGAAAACTAGATATTCTAGTGTAAGTTGTAATCCCCTTTGGAAGATTGGGTATGTCCTTTGGACATCGATGGAATAAGGATGTTTGTAGTCTTTGAGGTGATTGAGATAGTCGATTATGGATTATCCTTACCCTACGTTGATAGGAATTGATTGGGATTTCAATAATTCCAACGTGGTTTATTTAAAGAAAGAATGACATTTGAAGGAGATGGACTTAGGGTCATTTCACCTTTGAATCGATGATGAAGGTCATAGATACACATAACCCATGGAGAAGAAGACCACAACGCAAATGAACTAGAAAACATATACAAATTAACGACAAAACAATAGGATTACATTAATCCCACAAAAGATGGAAATATAAGCTAGCGAAGTGAAAGTGCATTCTCATCAAATTAATAATAAATAAATAAAAAAAAAAAATGTATGAAATATCTACACAATGGGTATTGCTATATTAACTTCGAGAGATTCGTTAGATGAAACACAGCGATATGAAAAGTAATCTTTCCACATTTGATGGTTTAAAATCATTTAGAATAATTCTTGTTGGACTTTGAATAAATTGTACTAGCAAAAAAAATATTGTTGGAAATATGAGGCCTTGAAAAAAACCCCAACAAGATGGTGGGGACACACAAAAACATCATTACAAAATGGGTACAATGTACCCTGATGACAACTACGGCTTCGAGGAGAAAGTAGAGAATTGCAGTTAGATACATGGAGTGAAGTCTGTAGGACCATGTGCAAAGTTGTGAGGAAGCATGGAGAAAAAATCCCCAAGAATATTGGGTACACAAATTCATCAGCCTGCCAGAACAACCTTATCGAAAGCGAGTATCTTCAAGCGAGCTGTGCCTGCGTCCTTTGCAGTTAGGGGAAGTAATGACCAGAACTTTGTAACTACCTTTTTTGTTTGAAATCAATATCCTATAGTGGATCAATCGTTATAGATTGTAAGACAAAAAAATATTTGAGGAAGCACCTAATACTACCTTTGGAGAAAGAAGATGATGAATGGACTATGCCTCTTTAGAAGTTGAAAGGCTATTACAATATCAATGTTGACGAATACGATGATCCTAGGAAGGTGAACATCACGCAGCTTGAAGGCCAAAAGAGACATAGAAGGGCCACAATGAATTGATCTACCTTTCATTGGACAACCAATTAAAATAAAAGGTCAATATTGGAACAAAGCAAACAGCGAAGCTTGCCAGTGTTGGAGAGATTGTTAGGATCTTTGCCACTAGTGACAAGATCCTGATTCTTTTGAATATCGAGGACTTGTTTTCACCAACCAAGTTCATTGATATGAAGAGAATAAAAGGACCTATGGGAGAAAAGAGAATACCTTTGAAACCATATCCAAAGCCAGTTAAACAAAACCCTACATATTGAACCTTTAAATATAAGGAGAAAGTGAAGATTGAACTTCACCGAATGTTGGAAGCATGAATCATAGAACACAGTGAAAATTGATGGATTAGCCCTATGGTGGTGTAGGATAAAAAATCCAGAGAGATCAGGATACGTGTAGGTGTCGGGAAGCTGAATGATGCTGTTTGCATGACCCATTCCTACACCATTTCTTGACGAAGTGTTATATAATGTAGGAGGACGGGAGGTATATTCTTTTAGAGATGGATTTTGAGGATACCATGGATCCGGTGCCGAGAATATGCATACATAAGACCACCTTTCAACGAATGGGGATCTACCATTTCTGATGATGCCATTTGGATTGAAGAATTCCCCAACCATATTTTCGAGGGTGGTCGAGCGTTCAAGAATTTTTACATAAATTTGGAAGCATATTTTGATGATTGGTGTTTTTAGCTTATTACAAAATCATATTGAATGTTTAGACTAATGTTGGATAAGTATTAGTGTCATATTGCCTTGAACCTTAAAAAGTGCTTTGGATTGAAGAATTCCCCAACCATATTTTCCAGGGTAGTGGTCGAAGCGTTCAAGGAATTTTTACATAAATTTCTGGAAGCATATTTTGATGATTGGACTGTTTTTAGCTTATTACAAAATCATATTGAATGTTTAAGACTAATGTTGGATAAGTGTCGGCAGTGTTATATTGCCTTGAACCTGAATAAGTGCATCTTCTTTTCACCCTTTGGAGTGTTGTTAGGTCATATTGTGTGTAAGCATGGATTGCTGGTAGACCCATCTAAGATTGCCATAATAGTTGATATGCCCCCTCCTACTTCAGTCAAACAACTGCGCACTTCGCTAAGACACATTGGATACTACATGAAGTTCATTAAAGGCTATGCACAGATCACAACACCCATGGATAAGATTTTGAAAAAATACTGTCAGTTTCATTGGACAAAAGAATGCCAACAGAGATTTGACACACTAAAATAGAAAATGGTTACTGCGCCTATTCTAGTTTTCCTAGATTGGAGCAAGGAATTTAACGTGCATGTCGATGCATATTCTATTGCATTAGGAGCTATGTTAGAAAAACTGGGAGCTGGAGACATTGGCCACCCATTATCCTTTGCTAGAAGGAAGCTATCAACAACTGAGATTAATTACACCATCACTAAGAGAAAAGGTTTAGCCATGGTGTATGCACTGCCGAAGTTTCGCCACTACTTGTTGGGAGGACCTAGTCAGAAAGCTAGTTTTGTGGGGGAGAATATGCAAATGGATTCTACTATTTTAGGAATATGATTTTGAGATCATGGTTAAGCCAGAAAGAATGAACAAAGGTCCTGACCACTTGTCGAGGTTGGAACATGGAGAAGAGCCTACTAGTTTGAAGGATACATTTATGGATGCACAGTTGTTTTCCATTAGAAATATTGATGATCACTTCATGGAGATAGTCCATTTCCTGTCAATGAGAATGGTACATAGTGAATATACAATCACCCAGAAGAAAAAAACTAGTAGTGCGCGTTGCATACTTTTCACTTATAGCTAGACAACTATACAAGATGGGACGTGATGAGATATTGAGGAGGTGTGTTATGGAGGCAGAGAGACCATTGATCCTTGCATAATCCCATGAAGGCATCGCAGGAGGACACTACGCAGGAAAAGAAACCGCACATAAGGTTCTTAGAGATGGCCTCTGGTGGCCTACCTTACACAAAGATGCTAAGGAATATTACAGAGCCTGTGATGTATGCCAAAGAGTTGGGAAACCATCCAGAAGAGATGAAATTCCTTTAGCACCACAACCGACCCTACAAGAATTTTAGAAATGGGCCATTGATTTCGTGGGACCTATAAACCCACTAGGAAAGCGCATAGGATCCAAATACATAATCACTGTGACAAAGTACTTGACCAGATGGGTTGAAGCAAGAGCGATTAGAGATTGTAGTGCAACTACAGCTATGCGATTCATATTTGATGACATCATAACAAGGTTTGGATGCTCGAAGATCCTTATGAGTGATAAATGCACCCATTCTATTAATAATACCATTGAAGCCTTGACCGAGGAATTTTCAGTCCATCATCAGAAGAGGACACCCTACCAGCCGCAAGAAAATGGGATTGTTGAAGCATTCAATAAGATCTTGGAGAAAATGCTGACGAATATTTGCAGTGTGAACATGGATGACTGGGATTTAAGAGTACCAGTAATACTATGGGCCTATAGAACCACTTGCAAGAAGCTAACAATGTAGACCCCCTTTAAGTTGGTTTATGGTCTCTAAGTAGTTGTCCCGATGGAATATTTGGTCCCAATCTTAAAAATCGCGGCCTTTATAGATATGGATGACATTGGCACTATTCAAGAGAGGCTCACACAGTTGTTTGAACTAGAAGAAGACAGATTTATTGCAGGATTCCATCAGCAGGTACAGAAGGAAAGAGAAAAGGCCTACCATGACAGACATATCAATAAGAAGGCATTTAAGAAAGGTGATTTGGTACTGATATACGACAACAAATTCATGAAGCATCCAGGAAAGTTAAGAACACATTGGTTGGGGCCATATGATGTTGTCTATGTCATGGAAGGAGGAGCTGCACAGTTGAAGACCTTGAATGGAGAATGGAAGGAAGGTTTGGTGAATGGGAGCCGGTTGAAACTGTACTATGACAACTAGTTTCCTTGCAACTCTCACTAAAAGAATAAAGAAAAGGATCTAGGTACCAGGTGTAGTTGAAACTGGGTACCAGACATAGGAAAGACAGTTTGCACACAATGGGGAAGGAAAGAGCATAAAGCACAGGCTGCTCCACCTAGCCTGGAGACGAAGCAAATCAGAAGGGTCAGATTTGAAGTGCCTCAGGATGAGTCACAAGTGAGTGTTGGGGTTTTGTTGTCCCTTGGGTATGGAAGTAGGAGAAGAGAAGAGAAAAAAATATGGAATGTGAACTGCGCAGAAGACACAGTGACTGATACTGGGTCGAAGTGAGAAAAAGAGAAGAAAAAATGGAGCGAAGGAAGAGAAAGCAAGATGTTGGATGAGGATATTGAGGATGTCAGATCAACAAGAATGACAGATCGTGGACAAATGAACAAGCGGAAAAATCCACCATTGGATGCTTTGGAGCATCGCACGAGAAGGAAGGAAAGACAGGATGGCGAAGCCTTGAAAATGCGGGTCAAGTTGACCTAGGGTTTTAGACACCTAAGGTTTTGGTATCTAGGGTTTTGACACTTAGGTTTTGGCCTAAGGTTGTCGGTGAGCTATTGTAATGTATAAATAAAGGTCAAGAGGACCTAGGATGGGTTGTTGTTGTTATTATTGATCGTTCCAAGTTCTTTATTGTTATGAGTGATTATTGTAGTGAGAGAGAGAATCATTGAGGAGTGAGGGAAGTTTGTGTTGTAAGATCTTCAGATGGGTGGAAAGATCAACCCTGTAGATGGGTGCACAGGGAGGGAAGATAGAGAGAAAGAGAGAAGATATGCTAGCCAAGAGCGCAGATAAGCATTAGAAAAACATGACCATGGAGCAATAAAATAAAACAAATGTGGAAACAAAATAGAGAAGATACATAATACAATAGATACACAAATTTACGCGGTTCACCCAGTGTGGGCTATGTCCACCAGATAAATTTCCAGGTGCTTCCTTTATTATTATCCAACAAATGAATGGATATAACCTACAACAAACCCGCTGTAACTTCCTCTTCTTTATCTCACAATCTCCTATCTCATAATACATCATTCACTATCCTGCATAGCTGCAATACATTTCCCTCATAACAGAGGGTTGCCTTCTAGGGAAAAAAACCCTAACATAATTTCTACCATTAGATCTGCGACCTTATAATGAACGGTCCATATTTACAATGAAATTACAATAAATATTTACAAGGCAATTTTTCCTTCGGGGGCTTTGCCCCCAGACCCCGCAGAGGGGGTAACCCCCCTCTGCACTCCCCCGTATGGAAGAGTGTACATAATTCTGGGGTGTAAATACTTCATGGGGTATAAACATGGCTGAAAACAAAATACCTCTAAATCAGGAAGATAATCAGGCTCCACAACCAACAATATCCCACTTGGAGACTGATCTCAACAACTCCACCACTGTTATATATGATGGACTCTGAACCTTCTTGGAATTGGAAAATTTCTCATCTTCATATTCATTCTTGAAGACCAATTGAAACTGAGTAGGAACTCAGTTTCTCCCCGGTTACTCCCTTTGTTAACATATCTGCAGGATTTTGGCTAGTGTGTATCTTTTCCAACTCCAAATGTCCATCTTCCAAGGCAGATC
>SNQJ01S0093505.1:0-14981 GCA_010110895.2 Picea sitchensis
ACTACACATATTATAATATATTATCAAGGAAAAAACAAGCTAAATGAAATTTGGACATTTGAAAAAAAAATTACAAGTCAAATGAGTACATCAATAAAAAATAACATACTAACCTTTCAAGTTCAAAATCCGAGCTATGTAAATCGAGAATTGGATTTGTTCAACCGGTGGGTGACGGAAAAAATAAACAGCTCAAACAAAAGCCAAGAAAAGTGTCGCAACTATAGCAATTGTGTCGCAAAGTCTCTTAAAGTCACATATATATAGATAAAATAGTCAACTAGCCGTTAACACCGACCAATGAGATAGGCAAAATTTTCATTGTTATTGCCACGAAAGTTCGTCGCTATAGCCACGAAAATCCCGACTAGATTTAAATAAGATTTTCATTGATATTACAACGAACTTTCATGGTAATAGCGACGAAAATCCTTCCCTGTTTAAAAAATATATGAAACTAGTTGAAGCATGGAAAATTTTCATGGAATAATCCGCCCATATGTAGTAGTGAAGGAGTGTAGAAGGGTCAACACATCCAAGAGGTGTTGAAAATATTCTAAGGCCAAGGGAAAGATTTCTTAGTCTAAGTGTTGTAGCATCACCAGGCGGGTGTCAAGGGTCGAAACCCTTTGATTCTTCAAGCAAAGAAGGAGTTGTGCTCGCAAATATTCAAGCGCAGAATAATTCGTGCCCAAAATCTTCAAGGGAAGGAAGATCATTGAAGAACAGAATTGGACGGACAAGATTAGTCCGAGTGTGGGTCGAAGATTTTATAGTCATCATATTTTCCATATTTGCGCATGGGTTACGCGTTGAAGTCCTTCAGACCTCGCGAGTTCGGGAGGTTCGAAGTGCAGAGGAGTTTGAGCCCCCGAAGGTCCGAATGCCTGAATCATTTGTGGTCATCAGATCTCATGGGGACACATGTCATCCAACTGTGCGTTTCGATGGTAGAGAATTCTAGAGGATCTGGAGTTGGATGCACTTGAGACTCACTAAGCTCGAATTCACAAAGAGATCCGTAGACCATCGATTTGATGGATAACGTGGACCTTCAGATCTCCCCCTTCGGAGTTCGGTTCTCTGAGAAGGTGGGTTGTTAACGCAGGTGAAAACTGCCGAAGTATGGTCTTTCAAATAGCCATCCATCCATTGATTCAAGCGAGGGCTTAGAGTCATCGATCCCGTCGGGGATTCGATGGTCTGGGAAACTATGAATTTAGAGGATTGCATAGTGGGCTTGTTGGAGACTCTCGGAGCATGATAACTCTGAAGTACTGAATTAGGTGGAGTTAAAGGAGATAGCCCCTGGTTTTGAGCCTGACATCACGTGGAGGAAGCACCTAACTAGCAGGATCCTACCAGAGAACCATTTTTGGCCTTAAGTTGGAAGAAAATACCTGTGGAAATCCAAAGAAGAGGTCTAGAGAGACCTACAGAGATGATCCAACTCCTGTAAATTTGAGATCCTTAGACCAGGAGGTCAGTGGACCCCAAGTGAGGGTGGGGGTCTGAATCAAGTGGTATCAGAGCCAGAATTAATCTCTGTGAGGAAGAATATTTATCACTATGTCGCCAAGGAGACAACTTGGAGCCATACCGCCAAGAGGACACAGGAACAAACCTGTAGCAAATCCATCCATGGAGGAGGAAATGAGGCAACTCCATGCAATATTAGATGTCATGGAGACAACGCAAAGGAGAGAACCATATGTTAGTGACATCAGTGAAACTGAAAGTGAAGAGATAGAGGTAGAATGAGATGCAAGAGAAGAAGATGCAGAAGAATGCTTGTTGAGGGTTGTTGTAAGAATGGGAGCTAGAGAAAAAATAGAGATTCCAATGTATGAGGGAAACTTGGATGTTGAAGAGTTGTTGGATTGGATAAGGTATTTAGAAAAGTACTTTGATTATGAAGATATCAAAGATATAGAAGATGAAAATAAGGTGAAGCATGTTGTCACAAGGCTAAAAGGACATGCAACATTGTGGTGGGATGAACTGCAGGCTGACAGAAGAAACAAGGGGAAGAAGAAAATTAAGAGTTGGGATAGGATTCTAGCCAAGCTTAAGGCTAATTTCATACCCAAGAACTATCAGATAAATATGTTCAGGAGATTGCAAAACCTGAGACATAAGGGTTTGACAGTAAAGAAATACATAGAAGAATTTTATAGGCTGAACATCCGAGCAGGACATCGTGAGAGTGATGAAGAAAAGACTGCCAGGTACATAAATGTCCTAAGGTATGAGATACAAGACGAGATCAGCATGATGACTGTAAGGAAATTAGAGTACACTTATCATATGGCACTAAAAGCAAAGGAAAATTTGTCCAGAAAACAAAGCCAACGAAGCAAAGGAAAGAATCTTGACCAAAGGGAAGGAACCACTAGGGAAAAGATCCAGAAGGTGGGAGAAGAAACTGGTATCTATGACAACCAGGTGAAAGATACTAGAGGAGAAATATCTAGGGGTGGAAACTAAGGTGGAAAAAACTCTTTTTCTCAAGGAGGAGGAAGAGGAAGAGGTGGGGAAGTGAGATGCTATGCCTATGGAAAGACAAGATATATGTCTTGGGAATGTCCCGAGAGAAAGAATATAGGATCCAAAGTAACTCACATCTTTGAATCACAATAGAAAGATATGGAGACAAAGATGGAAGAAGAATAAACAGAGGAAGGAACATCACTCATGATGAGGAAGGTCCTCTTGAAACCAAAGAAAGAGGTGGAAGAGCCAGTTTAGAGGAACAGTCTGTTTAGGACTGCTTGTAAGACCAAGGACTGGGTATACAAGGTAATAATTGACAGTGGGAGCACTGATAATTTAGTGTCCACAAAAATGGTGGATAAGTTGTAGCTAGAGACAACTGCACATCTGAAATCATACAAGGTATCGTGGTTGTAGAAGGGACACCAAGTGATGGTAAGTCGACAATGCAAAGTCAAATTTAAGATTGGTGGGTATAGAGATAAAATTTTGTGTGATGTCATACCCATGGATGTTGTCATGTTTTGTTGGGGAGACCATGGAAATATGATAGGAAGGTCATACATGATGGGAGGAAGACCACTTACACCCTCGAAAGGAATGGTCATACACATATGTTACTGCCAATAGGAGAGAGAGGAACTAAAGAGGAGGCTAGTTCAAGAAAACTTCTCATGAGTGAGAAGGAATCTTTGGAGGAGGAAGGAAATCCCGAGTATTGTAATATGAGGATAGGAGAGATCTATATATCTCATGAAATTAATTTTATAGATTCTCATGTTTGTGAGGAAGTGATGTAGATTACATCCCAGGAAGAGGCTAAACAACCTGAGGTTTTTGAAACTAACAACTTGTGTGTGGTAGCAAGTGCAGCAGAGAGATGGTCATTGGAGACTGTCGAAAGGGAGGAGAATGAACATAAGTCAAGTTTTGTTCATGAGGAAGAAAAGGGAGAGAAAACTTGCATAGTGGTGAACCAGAGAAATTCCCCAGAGGATTATTCAAATTCAACACCCACTCAGTGGGAGAAGGAAATAGAGATGTTGGAAAAATGGTTAAACCACCCAAAGGTAGGAAAAGATTACCAGGGGGAGGAAGTTATGACAAATAGCGAGGAGAACATTCATGAAAGACAGATTCCAAAGGAAATAAGTGAGAAGGAGAGGCAACCAATGGGTAGCAATAGTAGAAACATGCAACGAGTTGATTACCAGGGGGGTGAGAAAGAGTTTTAGAAAAAGAACCTATCAGAGGATAAATTGGACAAGGAGATCACAGAGTTGAGAGGGTTGATGAAAAGGTCATCCAAGGATACCACAGAACAATGAAGTGATAAAGTAGGTGAAGCCCTACAGTGCAAGGTTTGGAAACCAAGAGAAGAGCCTGCAACAACAGGGGAACAACAACATCAAGAACAATGGAAAGAGACAAGGAGACAATTTCAAATTAAGGTTTGGGACCCAGGAGGGCTTCAGTTGTAGCAACAACAGGGCCATGAGAAGGAGCTCATGTTTTTCTTAGATGAGGAGTATGATGCAGGAGTATCACTATCAACACTTAAATACGCTGAGTGGAGGACAAATCAACACCCAGCGCATGCATTTCAAGTCAATTTTGAACTCAAGGAAGGGCACATCATTTTAATGTTTTGAAAATATTGTAATTAAAGACCTTTTAATGTTTTGGAGGATTGAGCCATCGCATGAGATCGAAGGGGATTGTAATTTCTTAAATGTCTATAGGATTGTACAGATGTTGAGAAGTAGCTTGGATCTGATTGTAATGGCCATTTATTGTCATAAGGCCTTAGTAGATAGGTGTCTTAAATTCTAAAAGGATAACACTAAGGAAGTCGAGAGGAAGGCTCAAGAAGCCTCTTCTTGGTTAAATGAATGTATTTGTATGCCCAAATGAGGCAGATGATTATTATTTGAGAGAGCTAGTGAAGCTTATGGTGAATTGCAGAAAGTTGTATGAACTCATGTACATATTTTACTGAAGGAATACAAATAGGGAGGTTTGGTTCCAACAGCATGGTGTTCTCTGTTATTGAATTCACTAAATGCATGTGATATTTCTTGCAGTCTTTCTGTTTATATGTATTTCATGTATGAACATGTTTTTATGGTTAAGAGTAGAAATCTTTGATGTTTTTATAAGCTTCACTTGTTTCTCTTCTAAGAGCTCTGGTGCAAGGAGTGAACAGTGTCTGCAAGGTGTGCGCAGGCAAAGTCAAGTTTGACTCAGAAGCTCGGGAGAGATAACGTGAGGTTTTGGAAGAACCAGTGCAAGGAGTGCACTGTTGCTCTGAGGAGAGAAAGGTTCAGGAAGGACACACGCAAGGTGTGTGTCGAGATACAAATTTGGTTAAGGGTTGGAAGAGTCTCAGAGCAGACGAATGCAAGGAGTGCGTAGAGAGATTTTCGAGAAAAACTCTAAGCCCAAGATCTTTGAGAATTTTTGGAGATGCAAGGAGTATGCAAACTAGGATTCATTGATAAGACTCTGAAGCTCAGGAGAGATAGAGGAGTGTTGCAAAGGTTGTGCAAGGCGTGCACACATATACTTCTTTGAGTATATTGATCTCAGTTGAAGACCCTTTCTAGGAGTGCAGAAGGGCCGACACAGTCAAGAGGTGTCAAAAATATTCTAAGGCCAAGGGAAAGATTTCAAAGACTAAGTGTTGGAGCAGCGTCAGGCAGGCGTCAAGGGTCGAAACCCTTTGAGTCTTCAAGCAAAGAAGGATTTGTGCTCGCAAATCTTCAAGCGCAGAAGAATTCGTTCCCAAAATATTCAAGGGGAGGAAGATCATCGAAGAACAGAATTGGACAGACAAGATTAGTCTGAGCATGGGTCAAAGATCCGACAGTCGTCAGATCTGCCAGAGTTGTGCACGGGTTATGCATTGAATTCCTTCAGAATTTGCGAGTTCGGTAGGTTCGAAGTGCAGAGGAGTTTGAGCCCCCGAAGGTACGAAGGCCTGAATCATTTTTGGTCGTCACATCTCATAGGGAATTGTGTCATCCAGCCGCATGTTTCAGTGCTAGAGCACTCCGGAGGATCTGGATTTTGATGCACGTGAGACTCTCAAATCTCGAATTCGCGAAGAGCTCTGTAGACCATCACTTTGATGGATTGACATGGACCGTCAGATCTCCCCCTTCGAAGTTCGGTTCTCAAGGAAGGTGGGGTGTTAACACAGGTGAAACCTGTCGAAGTTCGGTCCACCGAATAGCCATCCAGACATTGATTTAAGCGAGGGCTTAGAGTCGTCAATCTCGTCGAGGATTCGATGCTCCGAAAAACTGTGAATTCAGAGGATTACAGAGTGGGGTTGTTGGAGACTCCGAGAGCATGATATATCTGAAGTCCCGAATTAGGTGGAGTTAAAGGAGATATCCCCCGGTTTTGAGCCCAAGGTCACATGGAGGAAATGCCTAACTAGCAGGAGCCTACCAGAGAGCCATTTTTGGCCCGAAGTTGGAAGAAAAGACCCGTGGAAATCCAAAGAAGAAGTCTAAAGAGACCAAGAGAGTTGATCCAGCTCTTGTAAATTTGAGATTCTTACACCGGGAGATCAATGGACCCCAGGTGAGGGTGGGGGTCTGCATCATACTCCAACACCCTTGCATCAATATTTTTATAAATTGTTTTGGCCATTAGTTTCTCTTCTGACCTCACACTTTAAGGGGCATATGTTACACATCAAAATGTCACACTTAAGTGTCACATCTATTTACACCTAAGTGTCACAAGTGTCGTAAAGTGTCGTATGCACCTTATTAAATGGTGCATGCACTTTGTCAAGTGTCATATGCACCTTATTAAATGTTGCATGCACTTTGTCAAGTGTCATATGCACCTTACTAAGTGTCATAACCCTTTGAAACCATTGAAGAACATTTTTCATAATCCCTAAGTCATTTTGGAGGAATAAATCCATCATTTGAGAGCTGGAACCATGCCTTTTACTTGAAATTTTGACCATTTCTTGGAGGTTTTTGAAATTCAACGCCCCCTTGCTCATGTATAGGGAGCGTTGATCTCCTATCAATGCCCCTTACTCCATTATAGGGGAGCATTGGCAACGATATGTACTCTTATTTGAGGGAGCGTTAATCTGGTTAAAGGAAGTTATGGAATTCCACCTTTTTCCAAGGTCCAACTCCGAAGGAGATGGGGTTTGATTGGGTCGAATCATAACCCATGGCACTTTCTTAGGCTAAAATCCCACTTCATGGAGTCATATCCTCAACCACTTCCCAAAATATGTCATGGTGGTTAAGCCTCTAAACCCTATATAATGAGGGCATTCCAAGGTGAAAAGGGGAGAGGAATTCATTGAAGCTTCATCATTTTTATCTCAAGACATTCATGCAAGGGATGGACTCGAGAGCTTGGAGAATATTGTTGCAGCATCAAACATGATTTGTAAGTGCCTTCTTTTGGATTTCCATTTAATATCAACTTGGTCTATTCCTTTCATTATGTTGTTCATTATAATGTCTATGCTGTGACATCCCCAAGAATAAAAGTATTTTTCTATTTTTTTTTAAATTTAAAGTGTTGGGAAATTATTCCATTTTTAGTAAATTCGAATTTGGAAAATTCTTGCCATTTATGGAAATTCTGAATTTCGAATTTAATAATTGTAATTAATTATTATGACTATTGGGCAAAGATCTGATTTGACCCAACTAACTATTTGACTATGACACTTGTATGAAAACATAATATTTATATTGATTGCAGGAGGACAAATGGAAAAACCATGTTGAAATCAGTTGACCATGACTCCATGAGTGGGGAAGATGTTGGAACTACCTCTGGGCTGATTGTTACAAGTGGAAAATCAGAGATTTGGCCATTAGCAGCCCCTGAAAATCAGGCATTTAGAAAGCTGTGAAAATTCCCAAGTGAGGGAAAAAAGACCTGGGCAAAAAGATTTGGATTGATAAATAGCATATGTGAGGAGGAAGGACACTGCCAAGTATGCTGGGGAGAAAGAGACTAATGATTTTTCACTTGTTTTTATGAACACTACTGAATGAGTGTGAGGCAAGAGGAATGGGATGGAATTGAAGGACATTGCGGAGGAAGAGTTTCCAAGTTCGTCCTCATGGGTTCATGGTCAGGCTAGGGGGTGAATTGGGCAAGTGATTGTGACTGCCCTATTCTACGATTGGGAGGAACGTGGTTGTTCCCTTTGCCTTCCCGCGAACTGGTTCATATATGTATCCTATCCCTCTCTGCGTGAATGATCTTATATCTGATGAGATGTATTTATTAAATTTGAATCGAATTATTTCCCATTTCTATTGAACAATTTAGTCACAGTTGTAGTGCAACTATTAAATTCAATATGGATTTAATAATCCTGGGCGAAATTTGTCCAAATGAATGATGTATGTATCTGATAGCATACCTCACGAGTCTAATGCTGAACAACGTTTATGGTTGAGTTAAAGTCTGAATGAATACTAGAGTTGTTGTTTTTTTTTTATTAGGACAAATCGGGATTATTGTGTTTCTGTACTAGGTCTTTATACCCTTGTAAGTCGTTATTTTTGTTGTAAGAATTTACACACAGAGTTCGGTTTGAAGTTTTAATTATATTCGGTTTGAAGTTTTAATTATATACCTATGAATCTGAAAGTAAACAGGATCAAGTTCAAACATATATACACATATATTCTTATGTATTCCCACTGGAACTAACCTGTATGCATTAGAATGGAAAATAAACCTCTACAGCAGTGCAAATTAGAAATGACATTATGCATTTATCAAATCTCGTTATATGCAACCTGAAATTGAAAGTGCAAACTATTACCAGCAAGATAGAATTAACCCACACAGTAAAAACATCCAAAAGGTTAGACGCGGACACATATTTGTAAGTCTGTACATATCAATTTATATATAAATAAGTAAAACATCTGCAGGTCATATCTTATCACTTGACTCGGATAAACCTCGATCCTAAAATCTTCCAGCAGTAAAGGAAAAATAGGAATACTACAAAATCGTTTTAAGAAAACAATCCTTCAATTTATAGATAATACAAAATGTCTGAGTAAAAGAAAGAAAATCGTTTTAAAAAAACAATCCTTCAATTTATAGATAATCCTGCCGAAACTTTTTATAACTGTAAGATTTGAGTCATACAGAGATTTAAAGAAAAACTGAAACAACGGCCTTAATGACCAAGTACCAGTCTAAGATACATCCGAACAGTGAGACGATTTGATTAATTACAATAGTCATTACAGTGTTCATTTAAACTGGAAAGTAATTCCCATAGGAAAACCTTTGATTTATCATTACTCATGATTGCCGAACCTAAAACTTAAGATTACAGTTGGAAATTTTCCCTCTTTCCAAGCCTTTATGGGTAACCAAGCACCTTTATCGAACGCTAACAAACTAAATTTTGTAACCCTGTTTGATGGGCCTCCTGAGTGGTTAATAGAAAAAGGAACTCGAATACCTTTTTTAATGTAGACAAAGAGGAAGCTCCGAAGTCCTTGCATGTACAAAAGCCTGGAAGAATTATCAATCACGAGAATCAGTAAATTATTTACAAGAAATAAGAGAACACCAACAGAAGTGATAATTATTATTAACGGAATATACCAGAGAATATTGAACTTCCGATTTGGTGGTTTCATCCTTTTCTTTCCTTGGCGTTTGTCTCCTGGATGGATATCCAAGCCGTGGGAGGAGCGCACAACAAGTCTCTGATGGGTCCTCACATCAGCAAAGCCCACCATTAGTGATTATACTAGTGATTTGAATGAAAACAAAAAAAAGTATAATAGAACAAAAGTACAGTTACAGTGAATAACATATTTAAAAATAGTAAAATAGATGACGGTATTGGCTTCCATAATACACAAACAAGTATAAGTCGATTTGTGACAAAGACAGGTCTCAAACCAAGACCTTACCCCAACGTTGGACTCTGAAACCCTCCCCAAATCAAGACTATAGAGATTAATAAGAAAAAGCAGTCATCATAGGGCATGTCAGGACCAGACCCTTACGAGGTCGCCTTGCAACAGTTAGCGTCCTCAATACAAAAACTGTCGAAGCAAAATTTTATTCAATGGAAGAAATACCCTTATAGAAATACTCACAGAACCTTAATATTCAAAAGACACATGCCGTAAGGAATTTATAGGATTTAGACGTGAATGTCTTAAGTAGTATTTGTTTTCTTTACCAAATAAGTGATGGCTACAGGCTCCATTGAAAAGGATGAGTTAAGGGACTGAATGGAAAGCCGAACGGGAGGACTCAACCTTCGCAAAGGAAAGGTTGGGAGTGAAAGAGTTTTCACACACAGGGTACCCTAACTCGTTTAACACGAA
Organism: Picea sitchensis; assembly: GCA_010110895.2. Lineage (NCBI taxonomy): Eukaryota > Viridiplantae > Streptophyta > Pinopsida > Pinales > Pinaceae > Picea > Picea sitchensis. Next base: position 9,867 of record SNQJ01S0093505.1, read on the forward strand.
AAACTCGCATGTATTCGACCCTGGTATCGTCCTATAACCATCGGGTACGAGCGTGGAGTAGTGTAACCTCGGGCATACCAAAAACCCTAAACTAATTACCAGGAGGCTAAACCGACAAGTCTCTGAGCTTTGAGCGAGGAGACAGAGTGTCGAAAATTCTCGGTATACCGAAAATAAACACACGAAAACTCTGTGATAAGAACTACAAGTAAAAAGGCCTTCACCGATTTGAACCACCATATATCTACGCCTCTGGTTTAAGGTTACATAATAGGAAAAACTTACCAGGAAAATGGGTCGGGTCGACTAGAAGGCTGATCAACGACCTGCAGTGTACATTTTTTTCCTCATCCAAAAGAACCACCCACAGAGCTGATCCTGTTTTCTTGAGGAGTCACAATGACGAGGAAAGAGCTCACCTAAACTCTAAGTGAAGGGTGTACTGCTAGAGTAAATGCCGAAGGACGTTGGACCATGTGCTAGGACGGAGTTGGCATGTTGGGATTAGTGAAGGCCAGGTGGGAGAGCCATCAAGACTGGTGCGTGCAGGACCCTTATTAAACACAGGCACAGAGCCTTAATTCTTTTCTCACAGATGCATTTCCTCCCCTTACCAACCAAGATACGAGATTAATGACAGTCACTTCACGACTGTCCAGTTGTAATTGTTCAGTCACAAAATAATTCATTCAGTTAGCTTACCTTTCTATCTTCTCTATCGGTGGTACGAATTTTAGTTACGAGTTAGTTGCATAGGGGTTTTTTGCGTGAGAATTGTCTGGTTTAAAACCTTAAGTCGGATGACTACTAGTGTTATGACCATGTTTGAGCCTTAAGGGAAAACATTTCAGCGACTCGGGCATTGACAAAATAGTATCACTAACCATGACTTAATATGAGATTACACCAAGGTCATAACTCTTGACATTTACATAGTTTGATGGATATGTTATTACGTTTGGGCAATGTTTTAAAATTGCGCGCAACATGAAGAATCCTAATGAACATCGTATACAGGTGGTTGGGTATATGCATAAGTATTAATAAGATTTATAAAAGAGATATATGTGTGGAAAAGGTATTGTAACCTTTTGACAACCCATCATATAAAGTATGATGATTAGTTTAGCATAGTACTATCCTCATGTAACAGTTAGAACGTCAATCTGTAATCAGGGTAAACTTTAAATATCCTATTCTACAACTTTATTAAACGAAAAGTTGGAGATTAATGTACCATTAAAAAAAAAAGGGAAATTTATGTCAAATTAGAGGTATATTACATATGGTATCAGAGCAGAGTTTACAACACTGGGCCTTGAATAGGGCCACATTAACGCTTTCACATATATATATTGTTACTTATGTGAAACTAATAAAAAACTTATTTGTTACAAACAGAATACTTCTTTGTTTCGTGTTAATCATGGCAGCTCAGAATGATGCAGAAATCAGGATGGAAGGAAATCCAGAACAGGGACCTCATAGAGATCCAAGGTAGAATAGTGACGGAAGCTCTCCTACGGAAGTATTGGAAACAATGAGGAATCTCATTGTTGAGCTGCAAGTTTTCAAAGCGAACAATGAGAAATCGAAGAAGGCATAGCAGGAATAGCAAGAGATAAATGAAGTCCTCCTGGGCAGTATAGTGACCAAGAAAATCCCAAAGGATGATAACCATGACGAAGAGGTCAGCAAAAGGGCCTCCAAGAACTTTGGGCCGGAAACAGAAAAAGGAGACAGTTCGTCCGAAGGAACACCTTCAACTGAAGACAAAACTAAAATAGACAGAAAAAGAAAACAAGTAGACCACCTTGAAGGAGAATTTAAAAAAATTAAACCAGCCACCTTTGATGGAGAATCCATGACAGGAGAAGAAGCTGAGGCATTGTTGTTGGATATAAAAAAATACTTCCAGATCTACAACTATTCTAGCAATATGAAGGTCAGAATGGCCATCTACAATTTGAAAGGTGATGCAGGAGCATCGCCCACGTCTAGCGAGCCAACACATCGAGCGGGAGACAGCTGGGCAGCGCCAGCACCAAGTTTTGAAAACACCTTGATATTGTTGCACGATCTTAAATGATTCATTTAAGAGACGGTGCACTTGTATATTGTAAATGGACCTTGAGCGGATAGCTCACGTCCTTAGGTAGATGAGGCATTTAATAGTCTTAATGTAAAGTAGATAGGAATTTATTTCTAGATTTGATAGCGTAGAGCTCGAGAGGGAAACGGGATATAGACACCCTCCTTTGTATCATTGTATTATGATGAAGTAGCATTGTTAAAGAGGAGAGTATGCAGAGAAGTGTATGAAGAACACCCATGTACAGATATTGAATTAATAGAAGAAATCTTTGATTCAATTCCATGGTTGTGTTATTCTCTGTGTATTGATGATATTATGCTCATGAATGTTTGCTTCTTGTCATACATTTGCTTTTATATGTTGTGTATGCGATTTCATGGTTGAATTGAAGTCTGTGAGAACAAGGAGTTAGTTTCAATTGTTTCTCTATCTTGAACCAGAGAATTCCTGCAAAGAGTGCAGTTGAATCGTCTGCAAGGAGTGCGTCGACAGAAGGGTTCAGATAGAGATATATTTTGTGCTAAGTCCTTAGAAGTGCAGATTTGGCACCGGAGCCGCGCAAGGCATGCGCAGGCTAGAATAAGACTCAGAGTTGCGATTCTGAACGAAGGGATTGAAAGGATTTCTGCTGCAGGGGTGCGCAGGATCGAAGACTTTGTCACTTAGCAGTGATTGAATATTTGCCGCAAGGAGTGCGTGCAAGGAGTTTCCCAAAAGGACTCGAAAGCTGTGAGGAAAGCTCAGGAGGGAGAGGCCTTCAAAGTTGTTGAAGGGCAGCGGAAGGAAGTTGTGCCTTCAAGGTTATACAGAACGTCGCAGGGTTGCATGCAGGGTGATGAGTTCTGTGGAAGGAACGGCTCGTCATTTCGTGGATTTGATAAGGAAGAATTGGACGATCAGTATTCTCCGTGGAGAATCTGCGAGCTTCAGTGAACCGTTGGATCTCTCGGAGTTGTAAGGAGGTTACGGTGCAGGGATAGAAAGGGCTCGAAGCTCAGGCGAACAGGAGTTGTCGATCGGGATCACGAGGAGTGCAGAGTTACTCATAGATCGGTTATCGGACTATCGCGGGAAAGGAGCGAAATATTTGGTCGCGGAAGTCGCGAGAGTGTGAAGGGAGACATTCTGACAGCCACGTAAGCCGTGTGGGCCACAGGTGTGAGTGAAGGACAGGTGGCGATATTTCGGGTATCGAAACCTCTGGCATCGGAGGTCGAGGTAGGAGCCGTTTGAAATCGCGAGTGGCGAAGACGCGAGGGAGCGAGATCGCGATTCGGCGTCTCGGCGTCTCGTACATCGAAGGTTGAACCCCCAAGCAATTGGTGTCGAAAGTCATGAAGACACGAAGGAGCGAAGTTCCGATAAGGGAAAGGACGAATTCAACTTCGACTGACACATCGGGCCTCGGGGATTCGAGAGCCCAGTTGATCGATAGAGAACTCGCGAAACGCGAAGTTTCGATCCTCCGAAATGCTAAGGAAGAGGAGGATCACGACAGAAATGAGAGTCTGTGGGTAAGAAGGATTCCTGATAGGGGATCGGAAGGACCGTTGAGTTCTTCGGGCCGACGGAGAAGAAGGTCCTGGTGAGAGCGGACGTGTCGGCTTGGCACGTGTGCATCAAAAGGGAAGGCCAACATTTGGGGGAAAGACCTGAAATTGGCCAAGTGCCTGAAGGAGAAACAGTTGGAATGGTGTGACTTTAAGAATTATTTCAAAAAACAATACCTTTCTAAAAGATATTATGAAAGGAAAACGAAATAATTTTACGAGTTACGACTTGGAAAAATGTCGATGGAGGACCTTATAAACAAATTTCTAGAGTTGCTAAGGTTCATACCATACATCCGGGAGGATAAGGTAAAAATCCAGTGATTCTTAAGTTGTTTACCGCAGTCCTACAGGGATAGAATTGAGTTTGACAACCCCAAATCCTTGAGTGAAGTATTCAGGAAAGCACGAATGTGCTATGATTAGTAGAAACAGGGAGTGGAGTTTCCCAAAGCCTGGAAGGATAAGACACAAGATCGAATGAACCAGTGGAAGAAGGGATACCAACCAGCTCTGTATCGAAATGCAGCAAAAAGATTTCCGAGAAAGGATTTTCACTCCAATCATCTGAATACGCAAGGTGGCGGTAAACTGGTAAATTTGGGAACAAAAAAGTTTGGAGACAGCTCCCGCGAGCCACTAAAGTGCTAGGAATGTGGAGAACCTCATCTAAGGAGGAACTGTCCACGTTTAAGTTCAACAAATAGAACTGTAGTTCATAATTTACAGGAAGCCTCGACGGTGGGAGACGTGGGCAGAAGCCTGGATCGGATAAATGCAGCCATAGATGGTCGGCAAGCTGACCACTAGTCCTCTGTGGTAGAGATCGAAGTTAAAATCAATAACTCTCAAATTTCTGTTTTAATTGACCCTGGAGCTACGTTAAGTTATATTACTCCTGAGGTAGTAGAGTCAAACAAACTTTAGAAATTGAAGCACGCAAAATCATGGTTGGTACAACTAGCAACAGGAACTAAAAGGAAAGTAGACAAATTTATTTTTGATTTGGAGTTCAGCTTAGATGGTCAAAATATAAGAACAAATCTAAACATCCTACCACTAGGAACTTACGATATTATTATCGGGATGCATTGGTTGGAGCAGCACAAAGCAGTGCTAGATTGTTATACAAAGTTACTCAAATATAAAGACGACTTCGGAACCACTAGAACAACCCAAGGTATACTAAAACCTATATCAGTCAGGAAAGTTTCAGCGATGCAATTCAAGAAATGTATGAGAAAAGGATGTCAAGTTTATGCCATCCAAGTAACAAATATGTTAGAAAAAGAAGATAAGCCAAAGTTAGAAGACTTTGCTATCCTATGTGATTTTAGGGACATGTTTGTGGATGAGATACCTGAACTACCCCCTCGAAGGGAAATAGACTTCTCCATAGACCTACTACCCGGTTCATCCCCTATCTCAAAAGCACCTTACCGGATAAGTCTACCAGAACTGACAGAATTA
>SNQJ01S0093505.1:14991-38739 GCA_010110895.2 Picea sitchensis
AGGACCTGAAATTGGCCTAGGGCCTAAAGGAGAAACAGTTATAATGGTCTTACTTTAAGAAGTATTTTAAGAAAGAATACCTTTATGAAAGCTATTATGAAAGGAAGACGGTAGAATTTTATGAGTTACGACTCGGACAGATGACGATGTAGGACCTTATAAATAAATTTCTGGAACTACTAAGGTTCGTACTATAGATCCGGGAGGATAAGTTAAAAATCCAGCGATTCTTAAGTTGTTTACCACAGTCCTATATGGATTGAATTGAGTTTGACAACCCCAAATCCTTAAGTGAGGTATTCAGGAAAGCATGAATGTGCTATGACCAGTATAAACAGCGGGTAGAGTTTCCCAAGGCTTGGAAGGATAAGAAGCAAGATCGAATTAACCAATGGAAAAAGGGACACCAGCCAGCTCCTTATCGGAATGAAACAAAAAGTTTCCCAAGGAAGGATTTTCACTCCAATCATTCGAATATGCAAGGTAGTGGTAAACCAGTAATCCTGGGAATGAAGAAGTTTGGGGACAAATCCCGCGAGCCATTAGACTGTTGAGAGTGTGGAGAGTCTCATCTAAGGATGAACTAGCCACATTTAACTTCAACAAACAGAACTGTTGTTTATAATCTGCAGGAAGCCTCGACAGTGGGATATGTGAACAGAAGCCTGCATCAGATAAATGCAACCATAGATGGTTGACAAGCTGACCACCAGTCCTCGGTGGTAGAAATCGAAGGTAAAATCAATGGCACTTGAATTTCTATTTTAATTGACCCGGGAGCTACGTTAAGTTATATTACTCCTAATATAGTAGAGTCGAATAAACCTAAGAAAATGAAGCACGCAAAATCATGGATGGTACAACTAGCAACATGTACTAAAAGGAAAGTAGTTGACTTTATTTCCGATTTTGAGTTCAACTTAGGTGGTCAAAAGATAAGGACCAATATGAACATCTTACCACTAGGATCTTATGATATGATTATCGAGATGGATTGGTTGGAACAACACAAAGTATTACTAGTCTATTATACAAAGATACTTAGCTATAAAGATAATTTTGGCACTATTAGAATAGCCCAAGGCATACCAAAACCGGTATCAGTCAGACAAGTTTCAGCGATGCAAGTCAAGAAATGTATTAGAAAGGGATGTCAAGTTTATGCCATCCAAGTGATGAATCTATTATAAAAATAAGATAAGCCAAAGTTAGAAGACTTTGTTGTCCTACGTGAATTAAGAGACATGTTTGTGGATGAGATACCAGAATTACCTCCTAGAAGGGAAATATACTTCTCCATAGACCTACTACCTGGTTCAGCCCATATGTCAAAAGAACCTTACTGAATGAGTCTACCAGAACTGACAGAATTAAAAATAAAATTACAGGAATTGTTAGACAAAGAGTATATCAGACTGTGTGTTTCACCATGGGGGGCACTAGTCCTCTTTGTGAAAAATAAAGACGGTACTCTAAGACTATGTATATATTATAGACAATTGAACAAAATGATCATTAAGAACAAATACCACTTACCAAGGATAAATGATCTGTTTGATCAAGTTGGTGGGGCCAAGATCTTTCCAAAATTGGATTTACGATCCGGTTATCATCAAGTTAGGATAAAGGACGAGGACATAAACAAAATAGATTTTCGAACAAGATATGGACACTACGAGTTTGTAGTCATACCTTTCGGACTCACTAACGCACCAACCACATTTATGTGCCTGATGAACAATATTTTTAGTTAGTACTTAGACAATTTCGTAGTAGTATTTATCGACGATATCCTAGTCTGTTCTAAAACAAAAGAAGAACATGATGAACACTTAAGAATAGTTCTGCAAACGTTGAGGAAACACAAACTTTACACAAAATTCCACAAGTGTGACTTTTATCAAAAGGAAATACAATATTTAGGACAAGTCATTTCCGCAGAAGGTATTGTCGTAGACCTGGAAAAGATAAAAGCCATTATGGAATGGTCGGTACCGAAGGATGTGGCAGATATCCGATCATTCATGCGAATCACCAGATATTATCGTGGATTTATAGAAGGGTTTTCCAAGATAGCCTACCTTATCACGTCATTACAAAAGAAAGGGACCAAGTTTAACTGGTCGCAAAAGTGTCAAGACAGTTTTAACAAGATGAAGGAATTATTGACATCGGCGCCCATTTTGAAGGTAGAAGACCCAGATAAAGACTTCACGGTTTGTGTTGATGCAAGTAAAGAGGGACTAGGTGGTGTCCTAACTCAGGAAGGACACGTGATTTGTTACGAATCCTAGAAATTAAAAGATCATGAGTGAAATTATGTCACTCACGACTTAGAATTGGCAGCGATAATACACGCCTTAAAAATGTGGCGACACTACATAATGGGAAGAAAGTTTCTACTATTGATGGATAATAACGGTGTGAAATATTTGTTTAGCCAACCAGATCTCAATGCAAGGCAAGAAAGATGGCTAGCCTTCTTGAGCGAATTTGACTTCGAAATCAGACATATCAAGGGAAAAGAAAATAAGGTAGCAGACACTTTAAGCAGAAGAGTCCATGGGTTATTTGAGATAAATATCAGCAGGGTAGAAAGTGATTTAGAACAAAGAATAAGGACGACAGGTATTAACGACGAAAATTATACTAAGATAATGACAGAATTACAAGACAGTACCGCAAACGTAGATAAACTAGAACTAAGTATCGACAAGAAGGGACTATTACGATTTAAAAACAGACTCTACATACCAGATTCAACAGAGCTGAAATTAATTGTATTGGACGAAGTACATAAGAAACCGTATTCTGGCCATCCAGGATATCAAAAAATGATAACAACACTTAGAAAACTATTCTACTAGCATAATATGAAGGGAGAAACAGCAGAATACTTGGCTAGGTGCCAAGATTGTCAGCAGGTCAAGGCTGAACACCAGCATCCAACCGACCTATTATAGCCATTACCAGTACCAGAGTGGAAATGGGAGACCATATCGTTGGACTTTATAACAGGTTTGCCCAAAACTCAGAAACAAAATGATTCTATCATGGTTGTAATCTATAAACTCAATAAGTCTGCACACTTTAATCCTGTAAAGTCTACTTTTAAAGCTATAAACATTGCTGAAATATTCATGAAAGAAATTTTTAGACTGCATGGTATTCCTAAAATGGTGATTTCAGATAGAGACGTAAAATTCACATCCTCTTTTTGGAAGGAGTTGTTTGCAGGGCTAGATACTAATTTGAATTTCAGTACGGGTTATCATCCACAAACAGATGGACAGATCGAAAGGAAAAACCAAATTGTAGAGGATATGCTCCGCATGTACGTAAGAACGAAACCGAACAAGTGGGAAGACTACCTACACTTGGTAGAATTTGCATATAACAATGGGTACCAAACTTCGGCCAAGTTAATCCCTTTCAAGGTACTGTATGGAAGAAGGTGTATGACCCCAATTAGCTAGGATAACCCGGCTGAAAGACTCATGGTTGGACCTGAGATGTCCAAGAAATGGAGAACATGGTAAGGCAGGTACAACAGAACTTAAAAGAAGCACAGGACAGACAAAAAAGCTATGCAGATCAGAAAAGAAGACACTTAGAATTTCAAGTGGGAGACCATGTTTATTTGAAGGTCAAAGCCCGAAGAAGTTCATTGAAGTTAGGGAACTGTACCAAGCTGACACCCAGGTTTTGTGGGGCCTTCGAGATACTAAATCGAATTAGACCCATAGCATACCAACTTGCACTCCCAACTAATCTAAGAATTCACAATGTATTTCATGTTTCCTTGTTAAAAAAATATGTTCATGATCCTACTCATATGATTGATTGGAACTTGGTGCAGGTGGAACCCAAAGGCAAGTGCCAGGTGGAACCCCTGCATATTCTGGACTGGAGAGAAATAGCACTTCGAAACAGAGTCGCCGCTCAGGTAAAAGTGCAATGGAAACACTTTAGTCCTGAGGAGGCCACTTGGGAGTTGGAGGGAGATCTGCGGAAATCTCATTCAGTCCTGTTCCAAGAAAGGAACAAACACTGAGGACAGTGTTTTATTGAAGGGGGAAAGGATGTGACGTCCCCAAGAATAAAAGTATTTTTTTGTTTTTTTTTTTAAATTTAATGTGTTGGGAAATTATTTCGTTTTTAGTAAATTCGAATTTGGAAAATTCTTGCCATTTATGGCAATTCCGAATTTTGAATTTAATAATTGTAATTAATTATTATGACTGTTGGGCAAAGATCTGATTTGACCCAACTACCTATTTGACTATGACACTTGTATGAAAACATAATATTTATATTGATTGAAGGAGGACAAATGGAACAACGATGTTGAAATCAGTTGACCATGACTCCATTAGTGGGGAACATGTTGGAACTACCTCTGGGTTGATTGCTACAAGTGGTAAATCAGAGATTTGGCCATTGGTAGCCATTGGTAGCGAAAATTTCCAAGTGAGGGAAAAACGACCTGGGCAAAAAGATTTGGATTGATAAATATCATATGTGAGGAGGCAGGACGCTGCCAAGTATGTTGGGGAGAAAGAGACTAATGATTTTTCCCTTGCTATTATGAACACTACTGAATGAGTGTGAGGTAAGAGGAATGGGATGGAATTGAAGGACATTGTAGAGGAAGAGTTTCCAAGTTTGTCATCATGGGTTCATGGTCAGGCTAGGGGGTGAATTGGGCAAGTGATTGTGATTGCCCTATTCTACAGTTGGGAGGAACGTGGTTGTTCCCTTTTCCTTCCTGCGAACTAGTTCAGATATGTATCATATCCCTCTCTGCGTGAATGATCTTATATCTGATGAGATGTATTTATTAAATTTGAATCGAATTATTTCCCATTTCTGTTGAACGATTTAGTCACAGTTGTAGTGCAACTATTAAATTTGGTATGGATTTAATAATCCTGGACGAAATCTGTTCAAATGAATGATGTATGTATCTGATAGCATACCTCACGAATCTAATGCTGAACAACGTTTATGGTTGAGTTAAAGTCTGAATGAATACTAGAGTTGTTTTATTTTATTTTATTAGGACTAATCGGGATTATTGTGTTTCTGTAGGTCTTTATACCCTTATAAGTCGTTATTTTTGTTGTAAGAATTTACACACAGAGTTCGGTTTGAAGTTTTAATTATATTCGGTTTGAAGTTTTAATTATATACCTATGAATCTGAAAGTAAACAGGATCAAGGTCAAACATATATACACATATATTATTATGTATTCCCACTAGAACTAAACTGTATGCATTAGAATGGAAAATAAACCTCTACAGTAGTGCAAATTAGAAATGGCATTATGCATTTATCAAATCTCGTTATAAGCAGCCTGAAATTGAAAGTGTAAACTATTACCAGCAAGATAGAACTACCCCACACAGTAAAAGCATCCAAAAGGTTAGACGCGGACATATATTTGTAAGTCTAAACATATCGATTTATATATAAATAAGTAAAACATCCACAGGTCATATCTTAACACTTGAATCGGATAAACCTCAATCCTAAAATCTTCCAGCAGTAAAGGAAAAATAGGAATAATACAGACTCAATGAGGTAATACGAAATGTCTGAGTAAAAGAAAGAAAATTGTTTTAAGAAAACAATCCTTCAATTTATAGATAATCCTGCCTAAACTTTTTACAACTGTAAGATTCGAGTCATACAGAGATTTAAAGAAAAACTGAAACGACGACCTTAATGACCAAGTACCAGTCTAAGATACATCCGAACAGTGAGAAGATTTGGTTAGTTACAATAGTCATTACAGTGTTCATTTAAACCGAAAAATAATTCCCATAGGAAAACCTTCGATTTATCATTACTCATGATTGCCGAACCTAAAACTTAAGATTACAGTTGGAAATTTTCCCTCTTTCCAAGCCTTTATGGGTAACGAAGCGCCTTTATCGAACGCCGACAAACTAAATTTTGTAACTCTGTTTGTTGGGCTTCCTGAGTGGTTAATAGAAAAAGGAACTCGAATACCTTTTTTAACGCAGACGAAGAGGAAGCTCTGAAGTCCTTGCATGTACAAAAGCCTGGAAGGATTATCAATCACGAGAATCAGTAAATTATTTACAAGAAATAAGAGAACACGAATAGAAGTGATCATTATTATTAACGGAATATACCAGAGAATACTTAACTTCTGATTTGGTGGTTTCATCCTTTTCTTTCCTTGGCGTTTGTCTCCTGGATGGATATCTGGGCCGTGGGAGGAGCGCACAACAAGTCTCTGATGGGTCCTCGCATCAGCAAATCCCACCATTAGTGATTATACCAGTGCTTTGAACGAAAACACAATTTTTTATAATAGAACAAAAGTACAGTTATAGTGAATAACAGATTTAAACATAGTAAAATAGATGACGGAATTGGCTTCCATAATACACAGACAAGTATAAGTCGAGTTGTGACGAAGACAGGTCTCGAACCAAGACCTTACCCCAACATTGGACTCTGAAACCCTCCCCAAATCAAGACTATAAAGAGTAATAAGAACAAGCAGTCATCATAGGGTGTGTCAGGAACAGACCCTTACGAGGTCGCCTTGCAACAGTTAGCATCCTCAATACAAAAATTGTCGATGCAAAATTTTATTCGACGGAAGCAATACCCTTATAGAAATACTCACAGAACCTTAATATTCAAACGACACATACCGTAAGGAATTTCCAGGATTTAGACGTGAATGTCTTAAGTAGTATTTGTTTTATTTACCAAATAAGTGATGGCTATGGGTTCCATTGAAAAGGACGAGTTAAGGGACTGAATGGAATGTCGAACGGGAGGACTCAACCTTCGCAAAGGAAAGGTTGGGAGCGAAAGATTTGTCACACACAGGGTACCCTAACCCGTTTAACATGAAAAACTCGCATGTATTCGACCTTGGTCTCGTCCTATAACCATCGGGTACGAGCGTGGAGTAGTGTAACCTTAGGCATACCGAAAACCCTAAACTAATTACTAGGAGGCTAAACCGACAAGTCTCTGAGCTTTGAGCAAGGAGACAGAGTGCCGAAAATTCTCGGTATACCAAAAAGAAATACACGAAAACTCTGTGATAAGAACTACAAGTAAAAAGGCCTTCACCGATTTGAACCACCAGATCTCTATGCCTCTAGTTTAAGGTTACATAATAGGAAAAACTTACCAGGAAAACGGGCTGGGTCGACTAGAAGGCTGATCAATGACCAACAGTGTACATTTTTTTCCTCATCCAAAAGAACCACCCACAGAGTCGATATTGTTTTCTCGAGGAGTCACAATGACGAGGAAAGAGCTCACCTAAACTCTAAGTGAAGGGTGTACTGCTAGAGTAAATGTCGAAGGATGTTGGACCATGTGCTAGGATGGAGTTGGCACGTTGGGATTAGGGAAGGCCAGGTGGGAGAGCCATCAAGACTGGTGCATGCAGGACCCTTATTAAACACAGGCACAGAGCCTTAATTATTTTCTGACAGATGCATTTCCTCCCCTTACCAACCAAGATACGAGATTAATGACAGTCACTTCGTGACTGTCCAGTTGTAATTGTTCAGTCACAAACTAATTCGTTCAGTTAGCTTACCTTTCTATCTTCTCTATCGATGGTACGACTTTTAGTTACGAGTTAGTTGCATAGGGATGTTTTGCGTGAGAATTGTCTGGTTTAAAACCTTAAGTCGGATGACTACCAGTGTTATGACCACGTCTGAGCCTTAAGGGAAAACATTTCAGCGACTCGGGCATTGAAAAAATAGTATCACTAACCATGACTTAATACGAGATTACACCAAGGTCATAACTCTCGACATTTACATAGTTTGATGGATATGCTATTATGACAAGGAAATGTTTTAAATTTGTGCGCAACATGAAGAATCCTAATGAACATTGTATACAGGTGGTTGGGTATATGTATAAGTATTAATAAGATTTATAAAAGAGATATATGTGTGGAAAAGGTATTGTAACCTTTTGACAACCCATGATATAAAGTATGATGATTAGTTTAACATATCCTCATGTAACAGTTAGAACGCCAATTTGTAATCAGGGTAAACTTTAAATATCATGTTCTACAAGTTTATTAAACGAAAAGTTGGAGATTAATGTACCATTGAAAAAAAAAAAAAAGGAAATTTATGTCAAATTAGAGGTATATTACATATGCTTATGTCAAATCAAGTGTAGATATATTTAGTTCTTACCTATTGAGATCTAGTAGAAGTAGAAAGGTTTGGTTACCTCTTGTTTGTAGGTCTCTTTGGTTGTTGAAGGAATTGGAGCAGCGAAGAAAAACTTTGGGAAACAAGTAAATCTCCCTTCTTCTATCTATAGTTTAAGAAACTAGATCTAAAAGGAAGTAGTAACCATTTGTTTTATTCTACCTTTGGACCAAAGAAGGGGTCTTGGTCCAAAGGGGAGTTCAACTTGTCCGCATGGTTAAATTTCTCATAACACTCTCGAAGAGGCATGTGAACATTATTTCATATTTAGAATATCAATAAAGATTTGTTTATTGTTGCAACTTCAATACTTTGGTTCTCTTTGATTTTCTTTTTGCAGTTGTATTTTTGTCAATATTGCTTTGGTTTTTCTATTTCAATAATCAAGATACCCCACAAGTGGTATCAAAGCACTTTTTTGTGCCAATATGCACCTAATCTTCAGAGAACTATTTTTAGGCTAGAGATGTATTACAACATATTTTAACACAACCTATCGTTCAACGGGTAAAAATGTGGCTTGAAAGCATACAACTAGTGAATACAAGTGCAGTCCCATATTAGGATGCCCTCGTACACTTATGTTGATCATGACAAGTACTACCACATTATACAAAATCTATATACATATTTGAACTTCCACATGCCCTTGGGTATAATGGAAGACTCCTAGGTACATATGAAACCATATTTACATAAACACATCAGTGATATTATTGTTATAGTACATTGAGCATAACACTCATGGAGATCACTCTTACATACTAGGAAATTCAATAGTACAATTGATCCTCCTTAGTTAGTACTGTGAAAGATCGATCGAGTACTATTCTTGGAAACCCTCAAGTATATCAAAGATATATAACACCTAACACTCATTTTCTATTAGAACCTTGCAAACTTTATCATCTACAACACAAGTAGCAAAAATCCTACATACTTGGAATATAAAGAATTTGAGAATTTCGTGAGTATAATAATATTCAAGCAAGAGTAANGGGGTCTTGGTCCAAAGGGGAGTTCAACTTGTCCGCATGGTTAAATTTCTCATAACACTCTCGAAGAGGCATGTGAACATTATTTCATATTTAGAATATCAATAAAGATTTGTTTATTGTTGCAACTTCAATACTTTGGTTCTCTTTGATTTTCTTTTTGCAGTTGTATTTTTGTCAATATTGCTTTGGTTTTTCTATTTCAATAATCAAGATACCCCACAAGTGGTATCAAAGCACTTTTTTGTGCCAATATGCACCTAATCTTCAGAGAACTATTTTTAGGCTAGAGATGTATTACAACATATTTTAACACAACCTATCGTTCAACGGGTAAAAATGTGGCTTGAAAGCATACAACTAGTGAATACAAGTGCAGTCCCATATTAGGATGCCCTCGTACACTTATGTTGATCATGACAAGTACTACCACATTATACAAAATCTATATACATATTTGAACTTCCACATGCCCTTGGGTATAATGGAAGACTCCTAGGTACATATGAAACCATATTTACATAAACACATCAGTGATATTATTGTTATAGTACATTGAGCATAACACTCATGGAGATCACTCTTACATACTAGGAAATTCAATAGTACAATTGATCCTCCTTAGTTAGTACTGTGAAAGATCGATCGAGTACTATTCTTGGAAACCCTCAAGTATATCAAAGATATATAACACCTAACACTCATTTTCTATTAGAACCTTGCAAACTTTATCATCTACAACACAAGTAGCAAAAATCCTACATACTTGGAATATAAAGAATTTGAGAATTTCGTGAGTATAATAATATTCAAGCAAGAGTAACTACTTTGAAAAGAGTTAAAAAAATGTCCCCAACCAAACTAGACAAGTATAAGAGACATATCTCAAAATAATCCTCTCATGATGCTAAATATGTTGATATAGTTCTTGGGTAACCCTTCAAGTGGAACTTGTAGACCTAGACTAGATGAGACTCTTAACAATGACATATCTCAACAACATCCTCTCATGATGTTAATTACATTGGTGTACTTCGTCGATATTTGTTCTTATGGTTGCATGACTCATAATTAAAAGCATGTTCGCAATGGAAGACAAGATGAATGAAGTAATTCTAGCTATCAAGTCCTCACATAGTCAGTTGATGCAATCCATGAACAACTTCAGAACCACATGACTAGAATCAACAAGTAACTCTCACTTTCTTTTGATAAAATTGATAAGTTAGTGATCCACAATTCTATCTGTAAAAATTAACATGCAGTAACAACAAGACTGATACACAAGAAATAATGTTGCACAAATACAAATGAAAATAGAACAACACTGGAAAATGAGAAGTAAAGACCATTTCTTGTATTTCAGCAAGAGGACACCCCTTTTTATCAGATTGGGCGATTTTTGTTTACAACAACAACAAGAGACTTGCTACTTTATTTCTCACTGACCAGTGTTGTTTCACTTTTTATTTAGTTCACTTCCTAACAGAAACATCATGCTAATATTTATTAGGAATTGTCCTGCTCAGTTGGACTGGTGAGGGAAGTTTACAAATAGAAACAACTATGCAGAGAGATATGGGTGCCCACTTTGGTGGCCCAATTCCTTCTTAGTTAGATCTGAAAGCATCCCTGTTTCCACCAGCAAGTGAGGGAAAGAACATTGCAATGTTGTTAGAGACATCCACTTGGCCTATGCAGGTGTTTGGCCCTTGTGGCCCACAAGGTAGGAAACATACTGTTGTTGGCGAGTATTGTGAGTCTGAGAGTCTAGAATGGTGTCTGTGAGAAAAGGAGGCTGAAAATATGGTATATTGTCCACTGGATGATGTATTGTGATATTTTCCTCAAGGAGTGGTGGCTCGAACAACTTGAGATTGTTGACATTGAGTACATCGTGGATGCCAAGTTGTGGTGGCAAGTCTAGACGATAGACATTCTCGTCGATCCTTTCGAGCACAGTGTATGGACCGTAGCACAAAGGGTGGAGATTATGATTTTTTCCTCAAAAGTGGTGATTGTCCGGTGATAGCCACACTCAATCGCCAGGATGAAAAACCAATGATGTGCGGCATTTATCGTACCTCTTCTTGGCATGATCATGTGTTGCTTGCAATGCCTCTGCTACTTGGGAATGTCGTTGTGCAATGTTGTGTATGAAAATCTACGTTGATTGTTGCTCTTGTTGTTGTCGTGCAAACCCTGGGGATGCAAGAGTGAGTGGTAACTATGAGGGTGCACTTGGCTGAAATCCTAGACAAACCTCAAAGGGTGAGAAGCCAATGGAGGAGTGGGTGGACCTGTTATAACTGTGCTGAATGATGTGCAGATAAGAGTCCCACTACTTATTTTTGGCAAAGTAGCTACAAAGAGAGTGGACTAGAGTGCGGTTGACAACCTTTGTTTGGTTGTCACTTTGAGGGTGAAATGCAATGGAAAAATGGAGTTGGCATCCAAGCGAAGACCATAGAGTACGCTAGAAGGTATTGAGGATGCAAGAGTCACAATCTGAAATGATACTACTAGGTAAGTCATAATGGGGCCACACATGGTAGAAAATGAGGTTAGTAGTTTGTGCAGTAGTTGTAGTTTTATGACAGGGAATGAATAGAGCCATCTTAGAGAAACACTACTGGATCATAGAGCCATCTTGTAAGATTCAACCTGAATGGAATTACCAACCACTCAAAAAGTACAAATTTGGTCTTGAACGATGTCTTCCATGTGTTTGTTATCTACATGCGCACTTGATGACACCTGTTTGTCAAGTCCATCTTAGTGAAGAAGCAAGCCCCTTGTAGGTGGTCCAACAAATCCTCGATCCGGGGAAGGGGATATCGGTTTTTAACAATGGCTTTATTGAGGGAATAATAGTCCGTTACGAGGCACCACTCAAAAGTTACTTTCTTTGGGATAATAAAGGCAGGGGATGCACAGGGCAACGATGAAATCTTGATGTGGTCGGATTACAAAAGTTGGTTAATTTGGAGTTCAATTTCAGAAGCTTCTCGAGGCGTAAGGTGGTAGGAAGGGGCGTTGGATAAGGATGTGTTGGGTATGATGTCAATGGAATGCTCAATAGAGAGAGATGAGGGTAATCATGTGGGTTGTGTAAATACATCGAAAAATTCTTCTAGCAAGGGGAGCATGTCCAGAGGTGTAGGAGCGGAAAAATTATCGGGTTTAACAAGGTGCACTAAGAACAAGGAGACACATTTGTTGATATTGACTTACTTAACTATTGCTTTTTCGATAAGTGATGGAGTGGGTTTAGGAGTAGATGATGTGAGAACAAAGGCGCGGCCATCTAGTTGCATATGATATTGGTGGGATTTGGCATGGTATACAACATGTCGGGCTTGTTGGTAAGGGAGGCCTAGTAATAAGTCTACACAACCCAGAGGGGAGACATCACATGTGACAGTATTGCGAAATGGACCAATGGCGAAAGTGACTGCACAACATCGAGAAACTATGTGGCGATGGATGCCCTTTTGTACCCAACCAAGTTGGTATGGGGCTGGGTGTGGAGTAGTGGGTAGTTGAAGGCATTGTACCAAGTCCCGTGAGACGAGGTTCTTTTGGTTGCCATTGTCCATAATGAGGGTGGCAGATTCATGTTTGATCTGGCAATTATGGATAAAGAGAGGAATAGTAGTTGTGCCTGGTTCATTGGCAGTCATTAAAATGAGGGATGGATCTGCTTCAGTAGGGTTATCAAGGGAAACCACCTCAGGATTTGCAGGGGAGTCAGTCGGAGCACTCTCGGCAAACAAAGTTTTGTTGGGGCGTAGATTCTTAAGTGCACGACAATCGACAGAAGAGTGCGAATTGGTCTTATGGAAAGAACACTAGGGTGCATTACGAGATGAGGTGGGGAAGGATTGTGAGCCAGTTGATGGGACAGTAGGAGTTGATGGTCCGGCTCGAGCTTGATGAGAATGGAGTCGAGGTACCATCTTGCGTTCCACAACCAAGGCTCGAAGAAAAGCCTTGTCCAAGGAAGGACTGTCGAACATATCTATTTCATGACTAATGCTTAGCAATAAACCAGAATTGAACTTGATAATCAATACCTCTTCGGGATCGGTGATGTGGAGTTGGATGCACAGTTTGCAGAGGATGTCAATGTATCCTTGGATAGACTGATTGGCAAGTTGTCAGAGTTGCAACCATCTGGCAAGGAGGTTCTGGCGATAGCCCAGCGGGTAGAAGTGCTCTCTAAGAGCTTGAAAAAATCCATCCCACGTCGTAATGTGTGGTGTTTGTGTCTCAATCGAGTCACCTCTGTCCATGACCCAGGAATAATTCTCTAGATGAGTGTCCCACCATGTTTGTGCAATGCCCTCGAGTTGCAGACCAACGATTTGAAGCTCCATGCCTTATGTCATCTCAGGACAAGTACAGAAGTATGTGGAAAGACTGTGAAGCTAAGAATCAACATTCTCGCCATTCATTTGGCCCACAAATTTTGGTAATTGGAAGTGTGTATCGAGTTGCATGGGTGTTGGAGCTCGATGTTGTTGCAGACAAAGTAGCTCTTGGAGATCTATCGTTAAATCCTGAATTGGAGTTGTGGTAGTGGATGCAGAATCCTCTATAGACGGTTCTCTTTGCGGTGACATAATTTTCTTTCACCACGGATGTCGATCTGTCACTTGATGTTGTGTTGAGAAGCATGAAACTCCTCGGTACACTGAGAAGGCACCTAGTACCCTGAGGAGGGTGTACTGGAACTGAGAATGACGTTTGTTGCTGAGAAAAAAAAATTGTTGAATGGTCTCTCTTCTAAATTATGTGACTGAGTAGAAGTTGGCTTAGATCCAGGCTCTTATACCAATTGATCCACAATTCTATCTGTAAAAATTAACATGCAGTAACAACAAGACTGATACACAAGAAATAACGCTGCACAAATACAAATGAGAAGAGAAGAACACTTGAAAATGATAAGTAAAGACCATTTTTGTATTTCAGCAAGAAGACACCCATTTTTATCAGATTGAGCGATTTTTATTTACAACAACAGCAAGAGACTTGCTACTTTATTTCTGAGTGACAAGCATTGTTTTATTTTTTATTTAGTTCACTTTCTAACAAAAACACCATGCTAATCTTTATTAGGAATTGCCCTACTCAAATGAACTGACGAGGACAATTTACAAATAGAAACAACTATACACAAAGAGATAGGTGCCCACTTTGATGACCCAATTAGAAGGTAAGCGTGATGATGATGAATGTTCTATAGATAACAACCTTACAACTACTAATATAAATTATAATGAAAATGAAATGAAGATAACACTAACAGAGTAAATAACATATAAATGTCACAAAAAGTAATATGATGAAACTCTATTAATGAATGAAATACTGAAACCATTGCAATATGCAAAAGCAATACAAATTGACTAAACCACTGACTTTGAATGAGATAAATAAATATTAAATTCGCTTTTGATTTCATTTCATTCAGTGACACTGCCACCAACCACATATGATCATGTTACACGGCATGAAAATCACGCGCGTTTCGGTTGAAAGGAAGATTTGTTTTTTAGTTGTTAAAAATGATTTTTTCTATGCATTTCACCATACGTTTTGTTTTACCTGTTAATGCAAAACCGAAAAACATTGAGTGACATATATAAATATCAGTCAATGACATTAAATCAAAAGCAATATGATATTTATTCATACTTACCAATCTCATCCAAACGAACTTTAAAGTGAATCTGATATTTATATATGTCACTCAATGTTTTTCTGTTTTGCATTAACACGTAAAACAAAACGTATTGTGAAAAGTTGTTTGGATGAGATTGGTAAGTATGAATAAATAGCATATTGCTTTTGATTTAATGTCATTGAGTACTGCTTGCCACCGACTACATGTGATCATGTCACAGCCACCCAAATCAGTGATCATGTTACAGGCCACACAAATCACTAGCACGGCTCTTTTCTCTGAAAGGACGGACGATTCTTCCCCCTAAAAAAATAAAAAATAAAATGAATAATTTTGACCCTACGTTCCGGTGTTACCAGTGAGAATGCAAAACCGTGGGCATTGAATGACATAAACCACTGCACTGCAGTTACTGCTCGTACGCGGTTTTTTGCACAGAGTCTTTGGATTCCAACTTGTCAAATATTATATAAAAAAAATTGGTATGATTTTGACCATGTGTTCGGTGTTACCTGCATATTTCGTTTCGTTTTGAGTGTAAGCTTCCTGCATATGGTTTTCAGCTCAACTAGAAACGCATTCAAGTTAGAAAATAGATGCCACGCAATATATATGCTATGTTAAGGCCAGCAATATACAGCCTGTTGATTTAAATTGTAATATTTATTTGATATATGTCTTAAGATATATTTGATTATATATATACCACTTTTTTTTTTCCAAGAAAAAATTAATCGATATATTATTAATATATATATCATTTACATAGCAAGCTCTGTTGAGCTGTAATTCAGAAAAAGATAGGACTAACAGTCAAGCCCAATCCAACGATAACTGATCAAACTTAGAGAGTGAACCCATCGCCGAGCTGGACCTACAGCCGCCAATCAGACAGTGTAATTACCTCCAGAAGTGATAAGTCGAAATCTCCAGGAGTCCGCTGGTGTAACCTGGCAAATGAAATGAGAAATAAGCTGGTCCAGATCGCGCTCCAACCTCTAACCAAAGCTGTGTGGACATCCCAAACACTAAAAGGATTGCTGTCACCGATCGAACAGCGGAATATACATTCTGAAATGGAGATTAGAAGCAATTTAACCCCCCGGTAGGAGCAGGCTTCATCAATTGAGACCAAAGACAGGACAGTGCACTCATTCAAACAGATTTAAGAAGGTAATGGGACTTTCGATCCCATTCTCACAATGGAAAATAGATAGACGCCCCACCACACCGCTGAGGGCTCGTTTGGATAGAGCGTCCGCCTCCTTGTTGTGCATTCTGGAGATATGCTGGAACTTAACATCCCTGAATTGCTTCGAGAGCTGCTGTGTTCGGTCCATCCAGCCTTCAATATGTACTGAATGGAGCTTACACTCATTGTTGATCCACTCTATGACTATGCGCGAGTCGCCAAGGACGAGTATATGATCCAGTGACCACAATGAGGCGAGGGCAAGGGAAGTCCACAATCCCAATAGCTCTGCTTTTGAATTCGTGCCCTTCTCACAGTTTAAATACCAACTTGTAGTTCTCTTTGGATGGGTTTTGAAAATTCCACCAGCCCCACAGTTTAGGCCGGAGGATGCAACAGCTCCATCGAAACACGCCAGAGAGTAACCTGCTGTTAGTGATATCTCACAAGTCTTTGGAGCAAACGATTTGTACGATGGGGAGTGCCAATGAAAGGTGGCCCGAACCCTGTGTAAAACCGCCAGTATGGAAGGGGGGTGATCTTCAAAGATCGCTAAATTCCTCTCTTTCCATATCTGCCAGCAAGTGTAAACAACTAAACTCGGGGGGGCTGTCTTGTGAGTGTTCCAGTCAGCAATGCAGGCCGAGAATGTGTTACCTCCCCAGACCGCAGATAGGGGGAGGGACTTGTTCAAATGATGCCATACCTCCTTCGTAAAATCTCAATGTACCATGAGATGATGCACATCTTCAGATTCATGTTTACAGAGTGGGCACAAGCCAGGGCCCTCCCAGCCTCTATGTCTTAACGCCTCCCAGGTAAGCAGCTTACCTCTACCCGCTAGCCAGATAAAGAGTTTTAATTTAAGCGGGACCTGCCAAGTCCAAATGAGACGAAACCAAGAGTGGTCTATCTCCAGTCTCATCTGGTGTAAGTGAGCAGCATACAGATTTTTGACATTGATGGCTCCCGTGGCGTCTCCCCCGGCCCAAAGCAAAATAGCAGATTTATCGGAGAGCGATATCCCGGCACCTTTGAGGGCTGATGTGAATCGGCTCCACTCTATTGCCAGCGAACCATCCAGGGACAGGGATGCACTGTCCAGCCATTCATCCAAGAGGGATTTGGCACCTGTCTGTAATTTAACTTGGGCCAGGGAAGTGTAATTCGGCTCCTCAAGCCTCACGCTCAGCAAAGGTGAGAGGATCGATTGGTCACCCAGACCGAGGATCAAATCCCGACCAATGTGGATGTTCGTCCCCTTACCGGGTTTCCACCGTAACCAGTGAAGAATAACTTGTGAGGACGCGACCAATCCTTTCCAAAAAGGAGAAAACCATTGCTGTAAGTGTGTAGGCTTTCTGATCCAGTCAATAAGGGAGAGGGATCCCAAATACTTCGCTTTAATCAGTCGGCTCCAAATGCAAGGGTGAGTGAGTGCTCTCCAATAGGCGCTGGCCAGAAGAGCTTGATTGAAGATAGAGAGATGCTTTAGCCCCCAGCCCCCGTCTTCCGAGGCTTGGACAGCTCTAGCCAATTGCAAAGATGAAAACGGCGCTTGCCAACCTGGTCATTCCATAAGAAATTGAAAGTGTGTCTCCGAAGGATCGAAATAATCTTTGCTGGTAACCGCTCCAGTGACATCCAGTAGACTGCTAGTCCTTCCAAAACCAACTTGACTAGTATAAATCGACCCCCAATAGTCAGCCATTTATTGCACCAGAAACCTATTTTTTTTCAAAAAGAGCCACAAGCCATTGCCAGTCGCAAGGTGTTGATGATCCCAGTTTGAGTTGGAAGCCCAGATAGGTAAATCCTTCACTTAGTTTATAGAAAGGTAGGGGAATGATTCCCTTTAGAAGCTGTAATTATGTATCTGTAATGACCTAGTAGTGAACAGTCGACTTAGTGAAGTTTAGGGACAGTCTCGAGGCTTGACAGAAGAGCTTTAAAGTTTCTTTAAAGACTAGCCATTCCTCCTGTTCAGCTTTCAAAAAAATAAGCACATCATCACAAAACATAAGGTGTAATAGATTAAAGCAAGAGGTGAACTTTATGCCCGAGAGTTGATGGTCTACGACTTTTTTAGCGAGAAGGACGCTAAGTCCTTCCATGATCAGGATAAAGAGGAAGGGGGAAAGTGGGCACCCCTGACGGAGGCCCCTTTCACTCTTGAAGAAGCTGGATGGCTCGCCATTGATTAATACCGCAAAGTTGGCATTAGTAACACAAGATAGAATCCAATGGCTGAACTTTTCTCCAAAGCCCACAGAAAATAAGACTAATCTTAGAAACTCCCAGTCGATATTATCGAAGGCTTTTTGGATATCTAACTTCAAGACGAGGGCTTTTAAATTCTTATGCTTGATGGAATGGATGCACTCATGAGCGGTGGCAATAGCGTCTTGGATTCTTCGGCCTTTTAGAAATCCTAGCTGCTCTGCTAAGATACACCTTTGTAGAAAGGGCTTAATTCTATTGGAGATCACTTTGGCTATAAGCTTGTAAACTAAATTGCAGAGTGAAATAGGTCGGAAGTTACTGAAGTCAATTGTGTGTTGTTGTTTCGGGATTAAAACCAAAAAGGTGGAGTTCAGGCTACCAATTACCTTACCAGTTATGCGTGAATCTTCAACCATCTGGAGTAAATCCTCTCCCACCAGGTCGAAGTAGTGGAGGAAGAATTCTGACGTCCAGCCGTCAGGTCCTGGGCTCCTGTCCTTTTTGAATTTGTGAAGAATATGTTCTATCTCCGGCAAAGTAACAGGGGCGAATAGGGAGGCAGCTTCTTCATCATTGACAACCGAGGGAAATAAACTGGCAGTGTAGCACTTCTCCTGGAGGTTGAGTCCGTTCTGTACACTGTATAGGCGATTAAAGTAACCAGCCGCTTCTGTCTTTATCTCCTCCTGTCCTCGGATGATAGCCCCCCCTTCATCTTTAATGGACCATATACTCTTTTTAAGTCTGTTATAGCTCGCTACCTTATGAAAATACTTTGAATTGGAATCTCCACATTTGAGCCATGTAGCTCTGCTTTTGAGCCTCCAGGCATTTTCTTGTGCACAAAGAATCGATTTCCTGTTTGACTCTAGCAACTTCAGTTCGTCTGCCTCCTCTGTAGATAATGCGGATATCATTGATTTTTTTATAGTTTGTATAATTTCGTGTTCCAACGTGTTGAGACGGGCTTGTTCCTCTTTTTTTTTTTTTATGAAACCATGATCTAGAGTAGTCCTTTAAGATCTTCAATTTCCAAGTCAGACGTCTCTGTGCATTGACTTCCGTGTTGAAACAGGGATCGTTCCAAACTGTAGAAACCATGAGATTGTAGTCCGCCTCCAAGGTCCAGTTATGATTGAATTTGAATGGAGAAGAGTAGATTCGGTCTGGCGGCCTCAGCTGCAATAAAATGGGTGCATGGTCGGAGATATAGGGGAGTTCAACCCTCGAGGCCGGTAAAACTGTGGAGGACAAATAATCTTCAGCAACCAGAAATCTGTCTAACCTTCTGGCAATGGCATCTGGTCCCGATCGGCCATTCCTCCAAGTGGGGACGATCTGCGTTGGAAATATATCAGTCAGCTTATTAGACACAAAAATTCTCATGTAGAAATCTTCGGTAGCCCCCGGAACATAGCTGCCTCCCCAATTCTCTGTGGCAGAAAGGATGATATTAAGGTCTCCACCAACGATGAGTGAAGGAATGGAGAGAATACCACTGTCATCCATTTGTGACCAGAATCTCTTTCGGTTCGATCAAGGGCCGTAGATATTCAGAAAAGCTATTTTCCCGGGAAGATGCAAGGCAATGCCCCATACAAAGGATGCCTCCAGTAATCGAAGAGGGGCTCAGGTCAAAAGTACTTGGCTCCCAAGCCACGAGTAATCCACCAGAATTACCGACAGAACTAATGGCCACAGTGTACCAAGAAGGTCGAAGATGGAACACAAAATCCCTGGCTTTCTGTGCCTCCGAAAGTGTTTCTTGCAAGAAGATAATGTCCGGCTTTGTATGCTCCAGAAGTCTTCTGAAGGAGGCAGCCTTGAGAGTGCCTCCGATCCCTCGAATGTTCAGGGATAGCACTAACATTATTTTGATCGAGCCAAGGCCTTCGCTGCTCTAAATGCCTTTCCTTCCTGTATCGAGTGATCTGGAGCATTTTGTACGGTGTTCAGGAGTTCCTTTTGTTTTTTGGTGCTTCTCGTCTGAAGCGGGGAAAGATTTGTGCCAATGCCTCTCGACCATGCTATAGCTTTTTCAGCTTTTACCAGTCCCCAGGAGGATGAACTAGTAGCCTCTGCACTTGGTCTTATGAGTTCTTTGCCCCTGTAAATAGCCAGTTGTGGGACCATATCCTGTAAGTAGGATGGGGTGTTCGATGAGGCCAACACTTCTATAAGGTTTGGGTCCACATCTTCCGACTGTCCAAAGCCTGGGGGATCCAAGGGAAGAGCTTATGTATCATCAACCGTGGGTGGAGATATAGGCTGTCTGTACGATGCTATGGTCTATGTTTGGTCAGTAGAGGTCTGTGGTAAGTTATCGGAAGGAAGGTGTGGCGGATCTTCCCGGGAAGTGGTCGATTCTGTAGCTCTATTGATCCAAGGAAAACTATGAAATGTGTCTTTTCCTGCCTCAGTCATAGTCGAATATAGGGGAAGGCAGTTCTGGATAACTTTGAGCATCCGTGGATCGGTCTGTCCTATAGTTGTGCGAGAAATAGGTATGGGAGGCACTTCTAAAAAATCGAGGGAGGGATCAGGGTCCATATAATCTGGTGGGTTGAGGAGGAGATCTCTTTCTTCGGTATGGATAAGTGTGGACTTACCAGGGCAGGTGCGGCGAAGGTGTCCCGTTTCGCGACAGATATTGCAGCGGAAGGGGATCCCGAGGTAATCCAGGGGCTGTTGTAGCTTTCGACCTCTCCAAGTAATCTCTAAGGTTTCCGGTAAACCTGTAGAAGTATCCAATTCCACCAGGACTTTCCCCACTTTCCTCAAGGGGCTGTCCATGGAACTAGTATCAAGTGAAATAAACTTCCCGAGTGCGTCTCCAATCACTTTGAAAGCCTCTTCATTCCATAGGTGTAGGGGAAGGCCCGGAAGTAAAACCTATAAGTGTCTCAGCTGGAAATGTTCTGTGTCAGGGTTAAATGCCATCCTCCAGCGCTTCAGCATGAGACTACTGCCATCATAGACCCAAAATGATGAGAGAAGTAGAGTAGCGTCTTCAGGATTCCTACAGTGAAATCCGAGCCAGCCCCTCTTAAGATATAGAATTTTAGGAGCATATCCTAAGAGTGACACCCAGTGCGTGTTTATCCAGTCCTCCAGCTTCTGGGAGCATAAGCTCTTGTAGGAAATTTGGCCCACCAGGGAGCAAGTGGTCATTTTGCAAAGGTTTTCAAAACCTACACCATCCCCCAGCACAAGACGGGAAATATTTTTTTTTGCCTTCCATACCCTACGACCTGGGGGAGCTCCTTGATCAGTGTGGAAGGCTTGGGGTTTGCCTTTGAGAGTAGGATGAGCTGTTAAGGAAGAGGACGGAGTGTTTAGTACTCCAGGAGAAGGAGCTGCACTGAACCAGACATCTGTTGATGAAGTAAATAGTTCACTTGGAAGGGGGAACTTAGCGGGAAAGGGCGGGATCCTGTCTGCAAGAGAGTCCACTTTATCATATAATCCTTCCTGTTCCCAAATGATCTCATCAGATGGATGCATCAGCTGGTTGGTCAGGTCATCCATATGGACAAACTGTGTGGTCCTCCTCCTTGCCACTTGGATGGGTGACAACGCAAGAGCAGACCAATGGTAATCTGTTGAGTGCCTGTCAGGGGTGAAGTAGATAGATGGTAAAGGGTCGTAGAAAGGGATCAGTAAAGTGGCCAGTGAAGGCAGGCCTGCGCACTCATGGATGGATCTCGAGAATAGTTCTTGTCAGGCTGTATAGTCAATGAAGTGGAAATGGCATCGAGTGGCCGACAGGGAGAGAGGGTAAACCGGAGCCAGACCAGTGATTGTTAGGTAAAAAGGCTAAAAGACAAATGGAACTCCGGTCAAGGCGACAGCTAAAATGTGACTATAGAACTGTTCAGGGTTCAAGTGGCCGACAGGGAGATAGGGTAAACAGGGACCAGACCAACAACTGTAGGGTTAAGATGCTAAAGGACAAATGAAACTCTGGTCATGGCGACAGCTAAAATATGATTTTAGAACCGATCATAGAAACTTTCGAGCGAAAGAGGGTCAATAAAACGACTTACTATCTGCAGTGAGTAGACAATGCAGTCAGTTAATGGTGAGCTGTGGGACGGTCAGGAGCACAGATATGATTAGTGATGCGAGGGTCGCCAGCTCCGATTCATGGGTAACCTTTAAGATACGATGCCTGTGTGAAGAAACGGATCTGGATCAATGGTTGTCTGGTTTGCCATGTTTTGAAATTTTCCTTCCCGCTCCTCACCCTATATATATATACCACTTGCTTCAGCGTTCAATATTGCATAGTAAGACATCATGAATTTCTAGGCACAAGTAAAGTTTGAACCAGACAAGATGCACACCATCTAAGATGCTCTCGGCTTTTTTTTTCAATAGAAAATTAGCTCAAAATTATATTAATGTATAATCTCATTTACATCTACAAAGAATACTTAATCAAACCAGCACAAACACTGCAAGCAAGGATTCTCAATCAACCAGCACACAAGCTGTAAAGTATGGATTCTTAATAAACCAACACACATGCCGCAAAATGTGAGACAAAACCAGGGATAAACCCCAACAAAAACCCGAAAAAGATTTAAACCAGAAGCCGCACACTCCAAAAGACCTCAAAGTGTTTATCCAACACCGCACACCCCCGAAGGACGTCAAAGTGTTGCAAAATATCGCACGCCCCCAGTGTGGACCTTAAAGCTCTAGTCCAATACCCCTTCAAGCCAAGGAAGAAGAGGAGCCAGAAGAGATAATGAAAACCATGTTAAGTCAATACAACCAGCTTTGACAAAAATGGGGAGAAACACGACCCCGAAAAACGAAAGCCACCTTCGCAGCCGATTCCATCGCCAATCGTAGAGTCCACGCGGCAATGCTGTCGCTGAAGCCACCACTTCCACAGAGCCCGTAGAAAAAATCCCTCCACCACCACTGCAGGAACCCGCTCGCCCTAAACCCCGCCGCACCGCAGGGCTTGTCCGCCTTTGGTCGTGACCCTTTCCCTCTCCCGCGGACGCCATGGAAGTGCCCTTCATCCTCGCCCACGCCCTCCCTCTCCTTCGCCATGGTTTATGGGATGCGGCTAGTGAACCCTAGCCGCAGAGCCCTCTGGCCTTCTTCACTAAAGACTTACCCTAGATGCTCTGGGCCTTGATAACACAACATACTTTGTATATTTTCTTGAGTATTGATTTTTACAGATCATAATTTTTAATTTTCATTTTTCATTTTTCCTTGGATATTGATGTAATTTAATTCTGCCACTTCATTCTCAAGTATTTATTTAATCTAATGGATAACAATTGAAGATGCTGACATATTCTTCGTTATCCTCTCAAATCAATGAATAGGATTTACTATTCATAACTTGCTTTCATTTATGAATGCATCTATTAACATGCT
>SNQJ01S0093505.1:63010-73979 GCA_010110895.2 Picea sitchensis
ATTTGTATGAATTCACTTCCTCCAAGTTGTTGTTGTCATATACAAAGGTATCATAAGGGATCTTATTGGATTTAATAATCATGACCTTAGTCTTATCAATATTAATAGTCATACCCATATTGGAGCAAAAATCCTTGAGGATTTTTAGTTGTTTTTCAAGATCATGGGGACTCCTTGCCATAAGAAAAATATCATCAGCATAAAGAAGAAGATTGATGACTTACATATTTTTATTGGGGAAACGGTAAAATAAGCTTTTTCAACTGGGTAATAATTTTATTAACAAATAAAAATGAAACATGTATTTAAAGTGCGCTAAGATTGCCACATTCCAGCTAGAGAAAATAGCAGGGAATTTGTATTTTTGTATGACATATTCCCTTTCTCATACGTTGTTGTTTGTGGAGCATGTACTAAATGTGGTGGAATTGAAAAACTCTTCTTATCACGGGGTCCACAGTGAATGCCATAACCATTCCTCTCTTTTAAATTGAGCATCCCAAACCATTTTCTTCATACCAGCCTTCCGGTGCAGAGCAATTCAGAGCATTTTCTTATATATTTGTCACTTGTGGGCTAGTCTTTGCTACCGATTATCGCGGAGGCAAATAGAACCATAGGGAGGTTTCCCACCAGCCATATGACGAGGGATTTGAAGTTATTCAAGGATCCAAATACTAGGTGAATTGTGTATGGAATCCTCTATGGTTTTCCAAAACAAGTAGTTTGGATAATCAAGTAGTTTAGTATTTTATTATTCATATTTAATTTGAGGGAGTTTCATTGTGCAAATTTTTTATCCCTTATTTTAAATATAGAAATTAGTGGTGAGGAATGGTTGGATCCACAGATTTGAGTGGCTAAGTTTGTATAATCAAATTGTCCCTGGGATTTTTTAGTCGCTGAATCCACTTATGCATTCAGAAATGTAATTTAAACAACAAGAAATAACGATTTAACCAACACCATAAAAATTTCTTAAGAAAATACAATTTTTTTTTTATAACCTAGAACATTTACAAAAGAATTTTAACCAACACCATAAAAATTTCTTGGTTGTCTTCTATGATTCTTTTAATTGTGGGTTGGTTGTCTTTTTATAGTTTCTATTTTGTTGATTTAAAAAGAAATGTTATCCGTGTGGATTTTTTTTTAATTGTTGTTAAGGAGAATGTTGTTATGGGAGGCTGATTTTCATCTCCAATTAGTATAAGTGGATTTTCTTTTAGTTTTCATCATCAATGTTGTGTGATATTTTTTGAGTAGACATTTTTTTTCATTATGGTGACATCATCTTCTATTATTGAGGTAATTATTATGGCATCTAGAAGATAAATGAAAAATCTTAAGCTTCTTCGACCCAAAATTCTTATTATGACATCATCTTATAATATTGGGGAGAAATGAAAAATCTTGGACTTCTTCCTTCAAAATCCTCAATATAAAGAGGTATTTTGTTGTGAAAGAAAAAATCATTTTAAGAGAAAAAAGGAATTATAGTAAATGGTGAAAATGTCACTTTGAAGTATTTATTATACAAAGGACAACATTTATAATTGAGAAGATATGAGCAATGCTTATTTAATTTATATATGTATTTAATTTTTTCATTATTTTAAATTTAAAATAAAAAAATTGAGAAGATATGAGCAATGTTTATTTAATTCATGTATTTTTATTTTTTCATTATTTTAAATTAAAATTAAAAATATTAATCATTTAATGTTGAATTTTTGTTTTAATATATTGTTTGAAATTTTAAAAATTAAAAATTATTTGAATTTATAGATTTTCATAGTTAGTAAGAATGTGTTTGAATTTTGTCGAAATAAATTATGTGTAAGCTTATAAACTTTTTATAAACTCTTACATAATTTATTTCTAAAATATTTAATTACATTAAAAGTAAGTTAAAAAGTAGATAAATTTATATATTTTTCTTTATTTTTAATTTAATAGAAATTTTGTTAAAAAATATAATTCCATTTAATTAATGAAAATTTTGTTTATCAACGTACTTAACCATAAACAATGTAGTTATTATTTTTATAACCTGTTTTTTCAACGACTTAACCATAAACAAATGTAGTTATTATTTCCTATAAACCATATATTAATAAGGGAAATTAGCAACAAAGTTGCTTATAACTCCACCCCTTAAAGATGAGTTGTATGTATCTTTAGAATTGTAACTTTAAAAGAAGTAAAAATATGATATGGAGCCCAAGAAATTTTAAGAAAGTAAAATATGATATGGAGCCTAAGAAATATATATATATATATATATATACATATATATATATATATATATATATATATATATATAATTGAAATGGAAATGGTAATAATGTAATTCTATCATATATATCATAGACCTAAGGACTAGTTTTAAGCACTTTGTCACTTTGTGTGTATATATTTTGGACACAGAGTAATAGATTAATAAAACACTATAGAAGGCTCCACATTTGATTATTGTAATGCTTTATTTAATGTTGTTAAGTAATGATAACAATTATATTGTTCTTTATGGTTGTTTTATTTATATAGTATATATATATATATATATATATATATATATATATATAGAGTATATATATATATATATATATATATATATATATATATATATCCTAAAAACTCTTTAATTTCATTAAGTTCATAAAAAATTACATTCTATTTTCATACTTAAAATAACATATACTATCGATGTTTTTTAAGCATCATTACATTTCTAGTTGTATAGACAGGTCCATATAAATGCATAACCGAGTCTTCCATGAAACTAGATGTAATATCTTTACCATCAAATAAAACAAAAGGATGAAGTGTAGAGGAGGTCCATATCATATCTCGAAAATATAATTTTTTTTCAAAAAGACCAAAAATAAAACAAGTTGTGGTAACATCAATCAATCAAGTGGACTAATTTTCATGAAAATACCCGTGATAGTAACCCTTTCTTCTTGCTTCTGCCTGTTCTTCAATATGCCATTGACCATAACCTCACTGCAAGGCTTTTTTGGATAGCCTGTCTACCAACCGGTTCTGCTCCCTATAGAGATGAGTGAAAGAGATAGTGTCAAATAAATTGATTAATCTCATAACTTCCTTATATATTGGAACAAGATGGGAAATGTGACATCGTTGAACTCATTTTTTCCAGTTGATGATTAACATTGAGTCACCAAATACTTGCAATGATCAACAACCCTTCTCCACAACCAATAATAAAAGTAGTTTTAGAGCCATAATTTCAGCATAATTATTTGTTCAGCCCCCAAACCAGATTTGATAAGGTAATAATGTGAATCTGAGAGATATAGACAACCACCCCCTCCACACAAATGTTGATCCTCTGATGCAGCCCCATCAAAGTATCCCTAAGGCCTAGATTTATCAATTGATTCCTCCCTAACAATTCGGGCAAGACTGCCCCCCCCCCCCCTCCCAAATTTGAGAAGTAATCAAGGATACCAATAGACTTAGAAGCCACTCTAGTTTTCATAGTGACCTCATATTTGAATATAGCATTGTTCTAGGCCATCTAAATCATGGTTCCCTATCACAGTCATCCAATCCTTCAAGGCATTACCAAAAGAAATACCCTGCTAGCACCGATGTGTATTTGACAAGGTTTGGGATTTTGGCCAACCCCCCCTGGTAAATAGACAACGCATGAAAAGGTGATCTCTCATTTCCAATTGTTCTTTGGAAAGAGGACACCATCCTGGACCATTGAACTGCCTCTTTTGTAGATTGTCCCAAGTTGGAATTTTGTTCTCCATAACCGACCAGACCAGGATCTTCCCTTGTGTCGGGCAATGTTGTTTCCATATTTTCTTCCACCACCATAGTTGTTCAAGATGGTGTATTTCCACACTAAGCTGAACATATCCTTCTTTTGGAGTATCTATCCTTTCTGGATCACCGTCCTAGAGTAATTCATCCTCCCTATCAGTCAAGTGAATATTAGAAACCTTCAATGCCTATACATACATGTCTCATTGAGTGATATCATCATCATAAAGTATGAGCCTCTGCCCATACAACCATCCTTATTTCCAAATATTGGTTGTGGTTGGGTCCCCAACTTGTGCTAAGTGTATATACCCCTTAATTGCTAACAAAAAATGAGTCCCAACATTCAATAGATGTCCATGTTTACTTCTTCTCACGGATCCAATCCAATCTAGACCATCCGGTCTGAACCAATCCTCTAGGCCAGACCATTCTCAATCAACTCAAATGCCTTGATCACCGCTTTCCAAATAATAGACATACCATATATTCTTTTGATTGGATCTTGAAACCAATCAAGAATCGATAGAGGCACAATATATTTATTGTGGACAACTATGGTCCATAGGATGGAAGTGTTGATCAACCTCCAAGTACACTTAGTTGCAAGAGATTTGGAGAAAAGGAGTATGTTTTTCAATCCCTATCCCCCTAGGTGCTTCAGAACTACAATTCTCTCCCATTGGACCCACGACGTGACCTGCTTTTCCTTGTTTCCCCTCCACAAATAGGAAAAACATATTTTCCTTTCTTTTTCCAGAATGCATTTTGGGATCCAAGATAAGGACATCCAATAAACCGGGATTGCCTCCAGTACTGACTTAATCAGTATAAGCTTCCCATCCCTTGACAACCACTTATGGCTTCACACCTTCAACCTTTTTTCTAATTTTGCAATAAGCCACATCCAGTCTGTCTTCTTGTAGTCATTTGGATTTAACTGAAATCCAAGATATTTCAGCCCCACATCCAGCTCAAGCACCTGAAAGGGGAGGTTTGAAGTAGTGTAATGTATCTCATCTACTTCCAATGATGCAAAATTAATGGAAGATTTATGATCATTGACCATCATGCCTGTAGTTATTTTAAAAAGTGTAATACCTTCACACAATTTATCAATATCTCTCCTTGATCCATCACAAAATATTAAAATATCATCTACAAAGAGCAAGTGGGAGATGTACATTACCTGAGAAATTTTTATTCCTTTGAGCCTACCTGAGATCTTTTCCTTCTCCAGAAAATGACTAAGACCTTCTACCACCAGAAGGAAGAGAAGTGGGGAAGAAGTGCACCCCTGCCTCAACCCCCTTTCAACATGAAAAAATGAGGTAGCTGAGCCAATAAGCAATATAGAGAAGGAAACAATGGATAGGCATCCCATCACCCTATTTGTAAATTCCACCCCAAATCTAAGGTGTATGAGTAACATCTTGATATAAGGCCAATTTACCCTATCATATGCTTTGGATAGATCTATTTTCACTACTACCCCTTTAAGTTTTATGGTTTTCATACTATGCATACCTTCTTGTGCTACCCCAATTACCTCATGTATCTGTCTACCCACCAGAAATCCAAACTATTCACTTGAAATATTTCTTGAAAGAATATCCTTTAACATTCTACTAATAAATTTCGATATGATCTTGTAAAGACAGTTGCATAAGGAAATTGGCTAGAAATCATCAAAGGAGGAGGGGTTATATGTCTTTGGTATGAGGGATATAAAGGTTGAATTGATAGGATCATGAATACGACCATTCACTCGAGATTCTTCCACCACCTTCAATATGTCACACCCCACCAGATCAAAGAAGCCCATGTAAAATTCAATAGGCCATCCATCAGGCTCAAGACTTTTTCATTTTTGAAAAGAGTGAATGACTTCCAATAATTCCTTCTCCGTGACCACTGCCATTAAATTATGATTTTCCTCTTCCTCCACAAAACGTGGAAATAACCTAGCTATTTGAACAATTTTTGCAATGGGAGTCCCATCCCGATCCTTGAACAAGTCCTGAAAATGCTCAATACCCATGGAAGCGATTTCTTCAAATGTATGTACTGCTTCTCCATCCTTCTTCTTTAATTCCCATATTGTATTTGACATTTTCATGCCTTTGGCATATGCATGAAAGAATTTTGTATTCTCATCCCCACATGAAAGCCATAAATCACGACTCTTTAACCTCCACATAGATTATTTTTCCTCCATTAAAGCTCTTCTCCTTTTCTCCATCCTAGCCAGATTCTCCTTTTCATCACAAGTAATAAAACCCCACCTATTACCTTCCTGCAGTTCGTGAAGAATTTGTTCAATGTGTCTCAATTCCTGATCCTCCTTAATATGTTTTTCATGAGCCCAAGTAATAGTTGCTTGTTTGATCCTTTTCAAGTTTTCCATAAAATGAACAACTGCATGATTATGATGATCAGGCTCAACAGGGATCCACAATCCTCTAACCATAGCTTGATATTCTGGATCCTTTATCCAACCCTCAAAGAATTTAAACGGACTAGGGGCTCTCCTTCCCCTGCCTCTGAGCTCCAGCACGATCGGACTATGATTTGATTCACCACCACAAGAAACCCATTGTCTGACCAATTCCATGGACTCAATCAAACCCTCCGCCATCAAGAACCGATCCAATCTTTTAGCCACCCCGTCATCTCCAGTCCTTCTATTTCTCCACGTTGGATTAAGTTTCGTGGGTTCAATGTCTAGTAGCCCATGTTGATCCAACAGGTTTATAAAATAATTGGATAGCAGGTATGAGATTGATATAGGTTCCCAAAATTCCGCAACACCTAAGGAGAAATTAAAGTCTCCACCAATAATGACCTCCCTTTTAGAAAAACAAGAGCACTTAGCAATAGATTCCCAGTATCTTTGCCTGTCTAGATAGGGGACATAGATGTTTACAAGAGTCATCAAACGCCCCAACTCAGTAGAGAAAATATTCAACCCAATCCCCGAATCAAAACCCCAAACATTCTCACATTTACACCTCTTTAACAACCACCCAGTAGCCAATCCCCCAGAGCATCCCCTCACGTCAACCACAATAAAATCCCATCTAAGAATCAAATATTCTAAAACTGCCACCACTGATTCACTAACCCCCATAGTTTCCTATAGAAAAATTACCTCCGGAGATAAACAATCCACCATCCTTCGCAAAGACGATTTTTTGGATGGGTTTGCCAACACTTGACAATTGAAAGACATGATGTTCATGAGGTAACGTCCCCTTGGGTTTTCTTTTCTCTAAGCAACCATTCCTTGGAGTATTGCCTACCAAAGGCCATATCTAATATGGCCTGATCTTGAGTCAATAGAAGGTGATACTTTATACCCCTTCCTCTAACAAATGAGGAACCACGAGGTAAGAAACCCAAGCCACATCCCTCCAACCTGACCTCACCACCCAATAAGTATTCATATTTTAGAATGGACCTGTTGCGCAAAGTGTACCGGACCCTACTGTCATTCGAGGATGATTTTTTGGAGACCAACGGGGTCACACAAGGAGAGGGGTTAGCTTCTCCTACAGGTGAGACCAAAGGAGTAGCTAACAAGGGGGTACTAGAATCTGTAATTGTGGAAGCCCAAGGAGGGATGGAATCAGATTCCCCTAAATTCACAATTTCACCCGTTGAAACCGAAGGTATAACCAAGCTATCCAAAGAGACACTAAGGACCAACATTCCCAACGAAGAGGTCAAAGGCATGACTATGGGGGGAGGATAATATTTCCCAATAGTTGGAACCGAACAAGTAGTGGAAACAAGATTTTAAGGAAGAGGGATGGAATTATCCCTAAGAGGGATGGAACCTATAACTCCCAAAACCGCGTCCAAAATCAAAGAATTGGAAAAAGGAAAAGTATTGGGCATAGTGACACTAGAATACAACTTACCCATCAAATCTAACGCTCGATGGATCTCCTTCGTTGCTGGGAGATTGTCCTTTTTTTTTCACAGCATGTACATACAAGCCTTGCCCCTCTGGTGAAAAGGAAGACCCCAGTCGCCCCTTATCAACACTTTGAACCTTCACCTTTGCCTCTTTCAACCCCACTAGATTAGGATCCTCTAGTGCTGACCACACCTTCTCGACTAGTTGATCGTCTACCTTTCTATACCGGGATTTCCCTTTGAAAGGTAAGGTTCATTTCGCTACCCCATGTCCATAAACATGACACCTATGACATCTAAAGGGTATACCTTCATAGTCCAGTGTCTGGACGAGTGACCAAGACTTTGTTTCAATTACCAACTCCTGTAACAGGCCTGACTGGAGGTCCAACCGAATCAATACTCTAGCCACCAACATAAGACCAATCTCTTTAAATGACATCTCTGCTTCTATGAAGTTGCCCAACTTGTTCCCAATTGCTTCAAATCGAACATGATTCTAGTACTGCATAAGAAAACCCGGCAGCCACACCCAAATGGGTTCCACATCCACCCTCTATTTCTTGACATCGGAATTTGGAGTCCACCGTTTGAGGACAATAAGAGGCCCGACCATGCTCCAAATTTTCTACAAAACCCGGTTTACATCCTCCTTGGAAAAAAAAATAAAAGCGAACCAACCTCTTTCCAGAAGTCAAATGAGTGGCTCATTTGAAATATTGTCTTTCCAATTTGTGGCAACCCATTCCCACAGACAATCCACACCCAATTTCCCCCCCCACGCGCTTCCAACCACCGTCTATTCAAAGAAATACACCACCCTATCCATTGCTATATCTACCCCAAAAACAAGGCTATTAGAACTCTTCCTATCTCGAGCACACTAAGTTCCTCTGTGCATAGGTGTCTTTCGCCCACCAACACCCTTCAATCCCTTTGTTATCCCTACCTCGCTTGACTGATGTGAAATGGGTTTCTCCTGAGAGGGGCCTTCCATCGTGTCCTCCCTGCCTTTCACTTCTTCCCTTGGAATTTTGCCCAAACCCTTCACCACTTCTCCAAAGTCACTGTCGACATCAGTGAGCAAATCCGAGGGAGAAAATGAGATATTGGGTCCAAACCTTGAGGATACCATTGGTATTGAGCGCCAACTTCCCCCGTCGAAATTTTCCCCATAACCAAGGCTACTGCATCTCGAGCTAGACTCCCCTAGAGATGGGAACAATCCCGAGCCAAGCCCCACATCACCAATCAGTCCCCCGGATTACTCACCAACCAAACTCGAGTTGGGTTCCAACACTTCTGAAATCATCATGTCAGTATTGGGTGAATACTCTAAGCCATGATCAGCTGACAACAAGGCCTTTGAACCCGCAATACCACCATCCGACACTACCCAGGGTTCGTTGACAAAAGGCATTGTGATCCTTGCCGTAAGATTCCCCCAAGCCACACCGATCTCCATTGCTTCATCCATAGCCTTTATCGCTGCCACGCCAGAAGATTGAACGAATATGCTTGAATCATTGAGAGGGTCGAAGTAATAGTCAACCTCCTCATCTTCCCCCACCATGATTAAACCTCCTACCCTAGCTTAGACCTAGTCCCCACCGAGAATGGAGACCAGGGTACCAAAAACCCTACCTTCCCAGTATCAAAGACTCGTGACATTTGTCAAGGGACAATTTGGTTGTTGAGAAGACAACCTACATTTAGCTATCATTTTTAGAATGCTTTTACAAAGAGAATTAATGAAAATATAGAAAGAAATGGACTTTTTACCTGGTTTCATCCCTTGTAACTTAAAACATGATTGTATGAAAAAATGGTAGCAATGAAGGAATAGATAATGAATATGACAGGTATTCAGAGCTATGATAGGCAGGGTGAGAAACAAAAAGTGTTGAAAAAAAAAGAGTTATTTCCTGGGTTCAACATACACATAGCATTCTTCAAGTCTTGGAAGACCCATTCTGCAACATCATTCCAACTAAAAGAATTTTCTTAAGCAAGGCTATGAGGGGAGCTACAATCTTACCACGGTTCCTTATGAAGTTTCTATAATAACTAGTGAGACCAAGAAAAACTCTTAAACTTTTAAGAGTTTTTTGGCAAGGCTAATCCTTCATCGCTTCGATTTTCTTTAGATTTACACACACACACACTATCATGATTAATGATATGGTACAAATATTCCACTTTGGAGACACCAAAAGCACATTTGGGTCTCTTGAGAAAGAGTTGATGATCAACAAGTAGGTGTAAGACTTGGTCCAAGTAGTTTTTGATATCAAAGAAATGACTAAGACGGTTCGATTGGACCTACTCCCTCTTATTTAAATAATGAAAAAAAGACACAAGGGTTATCCTTTGCTATCATTTTTTTTTAGTACAAGCATTTATCTGAAGCATTTCCCTCACTTTTCTTCTTTCTCAATCTATAAATCACCCAGTCTTGTCATTCAAAATGTTGTTTGTATACAAAACTGATTTCTGATTACTTATTTTTTGTCTTCCAAGTTACCTTTGCTTCATATATGGTCCAAGTGAGTTTCATCCTAACCCTCTAGGGTGAATGCATTTTCTATTTCTCATTTAATTATTAGGAATATTGTGTAGTGCCAAGTTGTTTCACACATTTTATTTGATATTGAACGGTCAATTTGTATTTATTTTTGAAATCCCATAGAGAGCTATCTTGGGGCTCATTAATTATGTGGTTTCATATTTCTATTTGAGAATGAAATATCGAGAATGAGTTTCCTTTACATCCCTATTATATGATTTAGTCTAAATCATTTGAAGTTCTCTAGGGGGATAGTCTTTGTTGATCTTTGTTTTGTTCATTTTTCTCCAAACATATCATTGTGTCTTTCCATGATACAAGGATGGATATGATGCAATGCTAGAAAATTTTGTTTCTTTCTGATTTGAAATTCTCTCTTTTCAATATGTTCTCTGCTTGTTCCACGCTCAGGCATTAGTGTAATGAATGATAAAACCATATTTTATATATTTGGATAGAATTATTATTTGAGTGAAAAATAGATGAGTAACACCTCTTAAAAAACATACAGGGTATCTCTAAATATCTACGAGAATAACCTATGAGGTTGTCTCTTCTCCTTGGTAGGAAAAGAGATTAACACAATCATGATGTCTCTCTGGTATTTCTTAAGTCTTGTATAAGACTTCTTAGAGACCTCAACCCTACATCAATTTCAATCTTTATGTTTGTTAGTTCTGG